>APFE030289256.1:26297-36909 GCA_000404065.3 Pinus taeda | reverse complement strand
AACCTGAAATAGACACGTGTTAACCACCTAGGAAAAGTAACTTCCCTTATTCGTACCAAAGACACAAACATACTAAAAGTAATGCATAAACTATAAAAAATGACAGATTTGAACAAGGGCTGAACAATGAAAATTAGGCCAAATGAGCCGAAATTGTTACCAATTTTGGGGCTCATCAGGTACCATGTGGGATCATAACATCATTCCCACTACGGGATCTTTTGTTTCCCAAGTTCACAATACCGTTGTCATGTCAGTTTTGACCAATCTGACCGTTTGTGTCGCATCTTCAACTCCGGTTGCTAGTGCCGTTACGACATCTTCCATCGTAACTACTGTTGCCAGCCCGTCCCGCGGTCCAGTACATAGTGGTCAGTCGGCACATGCTGCCAGAGTTGTTCATCCTACAAGTAGTGCCCCGCCTTCCTCTGGTGCCATTCCAGCAAGGGGGGCATATTCTCAATACTTGCATGCTATCCAAAATTTAGGCACGCAAGGCCCTTATTATGACCCTATAGGTCATCATTTGTATACCTCCTTGCCAGCTCAGCCCGCTGTTGAGGCTTCAATTCTGTTGAATGTCGCTTGGGGTACCATTGGTTATGGTGGTGGCCAATTCCGTCCGGATCAAGGGCATCCACACCAAGGACCATCATACCAAGGTCAGCCATCCTACACGCAGCCTAATTATGGGCAACAGTATTATGGCCAAACCTATCCAGGGCAACCTGGAGGCTCACAAGGACAACCCTCTCAGGGACAACCTTCGGCCTATGGTGGTCTGTCTTTTACCTATCTTGGGAAACCTTCTGGAAACCCGGGACAACCTTATGCTCAACAAGGACAACCTGGAGTCCAACAGGAATACCCTTCGGGTCAACCCTACGGGAATCTGGGACAACCTTACGCGCAACAAGGACAAGCTAGAATCCAACAAGGGTACCCTTCTGGGCAAGGTGGTCAGCCTTACATGCAGCAAGGCCAGCCCGCTGCTCAGCCTAGTCAGCCATCTGGTCCACAAGGACAACCCTCGGTTGCACAAGGACAACCGAACACCCAGCAAGATCAACCTTCTGGGCAAGTAGGTCCGTCCCAAACCCAACCATGACAACCCTCCGGCTAGATGGCCCAACCTCAGTCTTCCCAAGGACATCTCTCTGGGCCTGCTCAACCGGGCATGCAGATAGTCTCTGCTCCTCAAGCTCAACCTGGTTTTCAGCCCCAGACTCAAACTGGTCTCCAGCCGCAAGGTGGGTTTCAATCCCAACCTTCTTACCAAACGCAACCTGGTTCCCAGGCTCAATATGGAGCCCAGCAACCGTATGGATACTAGCAACCCTAGGGCAGACTCAATTTTCCCCGTATCAAAATTATCGACAGCCGCAAGTCACTGCTTATCAAAATTACCAGCAACCAAATGTTGCTCCTACAACTTAGGATGGTAACCAATGGGGCGCTCGGGGGCAGATCCAGAATCAACCATCCAGTTTTGGATATAACCCTTACGGGCAGAGTCCCTACGGACAAGGTCCTTTTGGATCTGGGCCGTTCGGACAAAGTCAATGGGGGCAACCAGCAACTGGGTGGAACTCTGGCCCTACCTCATATCCACAACCGCATATGTCCTTCAACCCTCAGCTACCATTCTTAGCAACGTTGGAACTGCCCGATGTGTCAAAATTAACCAATGATCCTATCTTGCATAATCCACAATGGCCGCCAGTTCCAACCAAGATACCTGACGATTGTCCCAAATTTGACGGCAAAGCTAGAGAGGATCCCCAAGCCCATGTAATGACTTACCACCTTTGGTGTTCGTCCAATTCATGGCTTGACGATTCAGTTCGGCTTCACCTGTTCCAAAGGACTCTCACCGGCTCCTCTACTAAATGGTACATTGAATTGACCCATGCGTCTTTCCAAGATTTCAATTCATTGGCAATGGAATTCCTCACTCATTTTCAGTTACCCATTCGGTACGAGACGGGAATGCATCTCCTTACATATCTCAAGCAGGACACGGCTATTCACATCTCTGATCATATACATGAATGGAGACGGCGTCGTCGATTGATCAAGTTCTGGATTCCTCATCAACTCCTCACCGATTGGTTCACAACTTCCTTTGTCCCTAAGATTGCACTGGACATTGATATGAGAGCTTGTGTGACTGAAGAGCAAGCTATCGGGCGTGCCCAGTACCTTGACTTAGTTTATTCTCATTCAGGTACTTTATATGAGTATTTTCCTGATGCCCCGAGACCCGGTACATCCAAAGCTCCACCAAAGCCATCTGTTGATGGGGTTATTGGCTCTGTAAATCCGTTGTCGAAAAAATCATCCTCGAACCCTGGGAAGCAAAAATCGAATGCTTCTAACAAAAACACTTCTCAGGGTGGTTCTAATTCTGGAAGTACTTCCGAGGTTAACGCCATTCAGTCCACCACAGCGAACAAGGCCTCGAAAGGAAAGAAAAAGGGGAAAGCAAAGAATAAGTCTGAGCAACCCAAACAGGACTCCTCCAAACCTCCACCCGAGGAAGGAGCCAAGCATAAACCAAAGTATCCTTGTCTTATCTGTGATGAGGATCACTATACCAAAGACTGCCCAAGGCGGTTCGAGGTTAGTCATTTGTTGAAAGGTGCTCCTGGGATTCCTGCAGTTCTGAAAGAACCTTTCCCCTCTCAACAGACTCAAATGGTGGTTGATCCATCTTTGTCTTCATCTCCCTTTGGTTCCCAAGTGTTCATGGCTGGAACCATTCCCGTTCATGTAATAACTCGAACAAAGGAATATTCGTCATCTGCCGGGAAGGAGCCCGAGGTCCCCTCAAGTGCTCCTTCGTCCAGTTCTGGTCCGCTCCACATTGAGAGACCTAATACTGAGACGCCCATCAGACCCCCTCCCAAAGGAATACTTCAGAGATCATCTTACAACCCAAATGCTCGTGCTGCCCAACACTATAGCATAGTTGAGGACTTAGCGCAGGCTCCGTCGGCTATGTCTGCTTTAGAAGTTCTCTAGAGCTGCCCCCCTCAGAGGAAGTCCCTGCTATCGGCCATGAGTGGCATCGACCCGACAGATTCAGATTTGATCACCTTTGATCTCGAGAGCCATGTCCCGAGGCTGCCTCATCAGATTTCCTTCCTCATATAAGTCATCAGCAATTTGAAAATGATCCATCGTACATTTATTGATGAAGGCGCGTCAACTTGCATCATGTCTGTTGCTTGTTGGAAAGTGATCGGGTCTCCGATTTTGAGCCAGTCTCCCATGACACTAGAAGCCTTCGATGAGAGAGAATCTCGTCCCTATGGTATCCTTCAACGATTACCGATTACTTTAGAAGGGAAAACCGTTGAAGTGGAAGTTGAGGTCGTTGACGCAAATCTTACTTACAACCTCCTTCTGGGCCGGAGTTGGACATATGCCATGCATGCCGTGGCTTCGTCCCTCTTCCATGTCATTCATTTCCCTCACCAGGGGAAAATTGTCACGGTAGATCAGCTCTCCTTCTTCGCTTCTTCTTCTTAAGGCAGTGTGCCTTTCGTAGAGCATACCTCCATCCCTTTTGAGAGTGTGGGAGCCGGGCTCTTCAAAGATCCCGCCCTCATGGGTGTTTTTTCACTCCCACCTCCAAACCTCACCTCCATCAGTATGATTTTAGTTCGTTCTGATCCTTGGGTCCTTCCCCCCATCGACCAGATAGAATTGTGGGGTGAGGAGATGCCGTTGAGTCCCGCCGAGCTCAACTACATCGAAATCGCTGCTGTATCGGCTCCTCCTGCTGAATCTGCTTCTTTAAGCGAAGCTCTTGACTCATACGACTATTCCCCTTGGCTTGGAGAATGTGCCTCCTCGGATCCATTAAAGGAAATATTTCCTTCCGATGAAGCCATCATAGAGACCATGTCTCTCGAGGAACCTCCGTGGTTCAATCTTCATCACCGTTCCTCGTTTCTCCCTACCCTTCGGGAAACGTTGGCTTGTCTCGAGCAGTTTTCTCTGCGTCTCCCTTCACAACCTTTTCAGACACCTATTCAAGTCTATCAAGTATCTTTTGAAGGGAATTTGGGGAACATTACGTAGACCCAACCTATCGACATCTCTATCAAACCAGGGATTGTCGAGCACATCTACATAGGAGTTACTTGCACTCCTGAGGAAATTCAAATCTATATAGCTCTTTTTCGTGAGTTCCGTGACGTCTTTGCATGGTCTCATGAAGAGATGCCCGACATTGATCCAAACATCGTAGTGCATGAGATACCTACGTATCCAGGAGCTAAACCTGTTCGTTAGCGTTTACGCTCTGTGCACCCCTGCAAGGCTGCGGCAATCAAAGAGGAAGTCGAAAAAATTCTTAAAGATGGTTTCATTTACCCTATCCCACTCACAGATTGGGTCTCTAACATTGTCCCTGTGGATCAAAAGCAGGGTACTATTCGTGTCTGTGTTGATTATCGCAATATTAACCGAGCCTGCCCGAAAGATAACTACCCCACACCTTTCATTGACCAGCTCATTGATGAGTGTGCTGGGAGTGAGATATATTCGTTCATGGATGGCTTTTCTAGCTACAACCAAATTAATATCGCTCCTGCTGATCAACACAAGATGGCCTTTATCTGTCCGTGGGGTACTTTCGCTTATAAAAATCTCCCTTTTAGTCTCAAGAATGTCGGTGCCGCTTTTCATCGTACAGCCTTATCTGGATGACCTTCCCACTCATTCAGCTAAACGCCAAGACCATCCATCGCATCTCCGCGAAATTTTTCTCTGCTATCGACACTACAAAATTCGACTTAACCCACATAAATGTGTCTTCTACGTGGAATCTGGCTGACTTCTTGGGTTTATCGTCTCCTGAGAGGGCATCTGCTTGGATCCCCTTAAAGTCGAGGCCATTTTGAATCTTCCTCCCCTTGCTTCTTTGTGGCAACTGCAAAGTTTCCAGGGTAAAGCAAACTTTTTACGACGATTTATCCCGAATTATGCCAAGGTGGCTTAAGGTTTCACGCGGTTACTCAAGCGCGACACCCCGTTTCGCTGGGATGCCATAGCTCAAGAGTCTTTTCCACATCTTAAAACTCTTCTAGTTTCCGCCCCTTTGTTGCGGCCTCCGAATTACCATCGCGATTACACGTTGTATCTGGCCGCTGCTGATACCACCATCGGCATGGTTCTGGTTCAAGATGACAACAATTGCACTGAACACGTTATTTATTACCTTAGCCACAATTTGTTCGACGCGGAATCTCGATATGCTTATGTTGAGAAGTTGGCACTAGTCGCTGTTTATGCTGTTCAACGCTTCCGTCATTACATCTTGTTGCGTACAACGACAGTGATCTCTGATTGCAACCCTTTGACCTACATTCTGTCACGCCAGTTGCTGGGGGGAAAATACTCGAAGTGGATAGTCATCCTCCAAGAGTTTGACTTGGAATTTACTGCTGCCAAGTCTAAGAAATCACTTGTCTTCGCTGAATTGTTATGTTCTTTGCCATCTACTGCTGCCTCCTCTCAGTTAGAGGATTCCATTCCAGACGAAACTCTCTTCCTCATTAGAACCCTCTATCCCTGGCACGACGATATTATTGTCTACTTGCATCCGTCCTCCTTCCATCCCGAGACCTTTAAGGATGCTCGCCGACAGATCCGACATCAAGCCCAACCATATCGCATCGTTGGAGACACCCTGTACCGTCTTGGCGTTGATTCTGTTCTTCGTCGATGCTTGACTTTCGAAGAAGCAAAGAGAGTTTTGAATGACTTCCACTCTGGTGCTTGTGGTGGTCACATGTCTAGATATGCCACTGCACAAAAAATCCTCCGTGCTGGTTACTTTTGGCCTGTTGGAGAGGTAAATCCCCTCTATGGATAGAGGCAATCCCTACTAGCCCAGAACGGGTCTAGCAACAATCAAAAAATGCTATCACGCAAGTTCCTAATTGAAAATAAAAGGTAGGTAATGAAGACCTACTTGAGTTCCAACGCTTTCGTTTGTAGAAGAGGTGTCGCCCACGTTCCTTTGCCTTGGCCGATCACAATCCTCCACTATCCTCGTGAATGGACACCAGCACACAAAGGGAACAACACAAACACAAGCGTGAAATCTAATAAATAAAATTATACATCAGTCAAGAAGGACATAATTCAACATTAATCATTACAACAATGAGAATGGAACCATAATGATAGTCATCTATTATTAATAATCAACAAAGGAGAATACAACCAGCATCCTGAGGTCAAGTTCTCCTTTGGCTGGGTGCTCAGCTACACAAGTCTTGCAAAGATTGAGGGGATGAGGGACAAGCTTCTCTCTCTTTGGTGACAAGATCTCCTTACTTAGGTTAAGCCTTATGGACACAAAGAAGGCTCTTGCAACTCTAATCTCTTGATATCTTCCTTCCAGCACAAGTATTCCCACTGCTAGAACTAGAACTAGCTTGCTCAAGGCATGGAGTCAAGCTTTTATAGATGAAAAGGAAGGGATAAGATCAATCACAACCATAATGGATTTGGCTTCATCACTTGGAAACTTCTATGGAATGGTGGCAAACTACTTCCCATTCAAGGAGATTCGAAGCCAAACCATCCTCACTTAACTTGGATTCAGTTGGTGAATGAGTTTGATAGAACTTTCGGAGGTTGATTAGTTCAAAACTTTGCCCAAAAAGGTTGGCGCGATTGCGACTCTGAGACAGAGCGCTAATGGCGCGCCCCTTTTATAGGATTTTCCCCATTGGCACGGGCATAACACAGTGGACCAATGCTAATGTAAAAAGGGTTGTTTTTAAGGGCAAAGAGCAGGAGATGTCTTCAGGGCATATGCAACTCATGTTCAGAGGTGGATGATGCAAGTGGTTTCAAGTCTTGTCACTTCTCACAAGTCCCGGAATGAGTCGTCCAAGATGCGGGAGAGGGGTAACAGGGACGGTGACAAACGGTGACAAATTACCGTGTAACAAATGCCCCCTAAAGCATGAGGCCCGAGAGAGAGAGGGGTGAAGTGCTTTACAATAACATGCGTGACTGAAAACACTACCGCCGGAGAACTTGCGAAAAGAAGTATAACTGATATCTCAAGTACATGATATATGTGGTATGGGCGCAGCCATCCATAACAGAGTATATATAACTGGATCCCAGGCATGGATGCAGCCATCCGATGAGGATCAATGAATAGACTCAGGCATGGTCGCAGCCATCCAATCAATGAGTCATGTAATGATTATAATAATCCACAAAATGCAGCCCGGATTTCAATATGAACAACCCGGGGTCTTGCGCTCCAACTCGACTCGAACACAGTACAAGTTCAAGCATGCAAATATAGGAGTCGAAGTCGAACATGAATGAACATCATCCGATTACCAGTCAATGATGCAAACTGTTAACAGACGCAAGAGGTACCGCCAATGATGACGATGGTCCTCAAGGTACTATAGGTACAATCCACGGCGTGTGAATCAATGAGCCGGTGTCGAACACCTGTAGAATCATCCAATCGGAGGACAATGATGAAAACCTCTCGTCGAACACGAAGAACCTGCCATTTCGGCATGCAGGCTCCAAGGTACCTGAAGGGAGTCTCTAGGTCACCTTCCTGGATAATGAGCTGAAATCGACAGGAAGTGATCTTGATCGAAGGTGGGCCATAATGTTTCCCACATCATCGACACGAGATGGAAAGAGATAATATGTTTTGTGTGAGATATCGGAGGGAGGTTGAGTATTCTGCAGAGGTCAACTTCTCTTGAACATATCGGCGGCACAACAACGGATTTGGCAGTATTTGATGTCAAATGATCAGGGGTCGTGATGACAAGACGATGAGCAGATGAATGGTCAAATAGGATAACCCAAACCCATGGAGGAAAATGTGAAGAGAGATGAGATGTCCCCACCCAAACACGAATGTAGAAAGTGCCATGTTCAAGAGCGACATACTGCCGATGACGACGATTATGATTCCTTTATTCCCCCACCATTTCTGGCAAGTACCCCGATTATTTTTGGATGGCAAGCTTGACGGGGATAGCATATGCTTGAATAAAACCCGATGTCATCAAAGTTTTAACGAGTCTGACAAAGGAAAAACTTGGCGCCTTTTCATGTTTAGAGAGTTTGAAAAGACTGCAAAAAGGAAACTCTAGGGGTGTCCTTTTTCGTAAAGTTGTGTCTCTCGAGCCCGAAAAAGTATAAAACTATGCTCGAAAGAACCGCCCGGTCATTACGACCGAGGAGTACTTTTCGTAAGTAGTGACATCGACCCGAAAAAGTAAAAAAGCGACCGACATCACGTCATTTTGTTCCCATTAACGAACCTGAAATGACAAAGGCCCGACGATCTTTTCATTCTTTATACGGTCGGAAAAAAGAGTTTAAAAACGACCGCCTCTTATTTACATTTAACGAGTCAAGAGGAGTAACTCGGCAATCTTTTCACGTTTAGCGAGTCAGAAAAGAGCTAAAAGATGACTCCATAGTGACTTTTTCGTGTTTTTACCGAGTCCGAAAAAGTATAAAATACAACTCATTTCACCACCGAATTTGCGTAAAAGACCTGTCACTGCACAAGAGGCAAACGTAAAACCCATTTTCGACCAAAAATACATTAAAATATTAAAAAATAATCTTTCTAAACCCAAAAAATGAGTTAAAAATCTTATAAATAGGGTGAAAATGTAAAAATAGAATTACTTTTACTTTTTACCTCTTGAAGAGTGAGAAGGGTTTGTTTGGGAAGAAAACTTCAGGCGGCGAATACAGCCAATCCGTGCAACCGTTCGTGATCCCGTCAACTCCAGGTAAGAGGCGCTTCCCTTAGCTTCATTTTTGTACCATTTTTTATGTGTTTGGTTCTTGATTGAGCCCCTGCAAGGGGGAGTTTCAAATTTAGGGCTTCACCCCATTGGCGCGGGTATCCAGCACGGACCCACGCTAATGGGGTGAATTACCCAAGGGCGCCGCGCCATTAGCGCGACTATTTTAAAAACAGTCGCGCTAACCGCGTGACCCAAATTTTTGCATAAATTTACCCGTTTTATTTGAAATTCTCCTGGACCATAATTTGTCCAACGTTCTAATGAAGGTGTATTTGTCCTTGTGGGTGCAGGAAACAAGTCAAAATGGTAGTAGAATGGAAAGAAAGAGAACATGATGTTGTGGATGCTTTGGCAATTGAGGATGAGGGGTGCATGAACGCCTTGAGGGATTGTGGCCTCAAAAAGTTCTTCCTTACATCATATACGCGGTCGCAACCAGAGTTGCTACAGTTCATCATTGATTCTTGGGACGTGGACGACCAAGTGTTTCATCTATGGAACCAGACCTTAGAGCTTGAGTTATCTGATGTATACTTCATCACTGGATTATCACGGAGAGGGGCAGTTCCCATTTTGACTGGCAGTAGACCTTCTGGGGAGAAGGTTGGTGAAGTAAAAGCTCGAGTGTGCCCAGAAGCACAATTCGGGAAACAGAGTGCTAAGGTGGCTATCAACACCATCCGGGATTTGACTCTCAAGGCCATCCTTTTCACCATCACACATGTAGCTGGGGTGCAGGCGCCCCATGAGGCGAGCAAAAACCATCTAATACTCGCGACGGAATGTCTTAGTCCTACCGTCTTTAATTGGGCTGCAGCTGTGACCACTAATATCAAAAGGCAGCTCACAAACTGTAAGCGTGAGGATGTGAAATAGTTCGCATATGGTTCGATCGTGGTATCATTCTTCCTGGAGCGAATACCACTTTTCCAGATCCAGAGAGCCGTGGTGGCAGATCCATTGCCACGAGAGCCTAGAATGGCTCGCTGGGAAACACTGATGCCCAGAGGAGGAGGAGGCCAGGAGATGTCATGGCAACCCGAGTTCTTCATATGGCTCTGTCGATAGCTGATCGTGATCCAGGATTGGCCTTATGCAGGAACCAGTTTCATGGGAGACCCAAACCTTCCATTACCAGAGGGGGAGGAATGGGAGGAGGAGTTAGGTATGAACTCCTTGATTTTGATGTTTTTCATTTTTTTGTCTTTTTTAATACATGCCTATTCTATTGATGATTGTGTGCATATGCAGATGTGGGCCCAGAGCGACCAGTTGGCCTATCCCCTATAGCGCGGAGAGGCCAACCTGCAGCCGACCCTCAGGCAGAGGGCACCGTGGGGGAGGAGCTGATACAGAATCTCGAGGGGCTTGCCCAAGGGATTCCTGGTTATGCCAGATTGGTGGATGTGCCCTTCGCATATTAGAGGCACACAGTAGGGGTGCCAACTCACGTCCATCGTCTACTGAGACGATTGGTGTGCGCGGTGATGTGCTATCATGAGCACCACCGTGGTTAGACTCCTAGGTTTTATTTTCTGCATATTTTTTGAGAGACATGTGTCTCAGATGTACGGAGAACACAAACTCTATCCAGACATGTACATTTATTTTTTGAGCACCTCAGTGCGCCACACGATATATATATATACACGGTGTTATGGTTTATTGTATTTTATGCTTCTTGTATCATGCTGATGTATTATGCAAATGTCTGTCCAATACATAGTTAGCTAATGCATCAGTTACTGCATTAAGTCTTCTTGGAATGTGTTGAT
>APFE030289256.1:1513-18875 GCA_000404065.3 Pinus taeda | reverse complement strand
TCCCATTCAAGGAGATTCGAAGCGAAACCATCCTCACTTAACTTGGATTTAGTTGGTGAATGAGTTGGATAGAACTTTCGGAGGTTGATTGGTTAAAAACTTTGCCCAAAAAGGTTGGCGCGATTGCGACTCTGGGATAGAGCGCTAATGGCACGCCCTTTTTATAGGATTTTCCCCATTGGCGCAGGCAGGACACAGTGGGCCAGCCAATGTAAAAAGGGCTATTTTTAAGGGCAAGGTGCAGGAGATGTCTTCAGAGGGCATATGCAGCTCATGTTCAGAGGTGAATGATGCAAGTGGTTTCAAGTCTTGTCACTTCTCACAAGTCCCGGAATGAGTCCTCCAAGATGCAGGAGAGGGGTAACACGGACGGTGAAAAACGGTGAAAAATTACTGTGTAACAGAGGGAGTGGAGCACGAAGGTCATATGAGTCAAAAGGGGCTTTAGTCCCTTAGGTTGCAGAAGATAGAGAGTTTTCTGACCTGCTCATGCTCTGAGAACCATGGTATTGTAAAAGATAAGGCTATATATAGATGGGTCATAGTGAGTCTAGGAAGTCATTAAAAAATAGAAGATCATTGTATGTGCAAGTAATATAAGGCAAGAAGTTTGTTTGTTTTACTTAGGCGAAGTGGAAGGCTCATGCAGCTAAGTGCACAGAGACCTTGGTAACTCCGCAGGCTAAGTGTGCAGGGAAGAAAATTCTGTAACTAGAAATATTATATCAATAAAGACTGATTTGAAGCCATACTTGTGTATCTGTGCATTTATCTTTACTTATGCAAGTTCTATATTTTCTTTCTATTATCTAAATTTATATGAATGAATCTGTAATTGAGGCGCAAAAGTAGTAGATTAGGTTATTTAATTGATGTTATGAACGTTTAAACCCCTTCACAAAGTTTTAGATTATGTTTTTGTGAGCTATTGCAATTATTATGTAATATAAGGGTTAGGGTTTGTGAAGACTAGAAGAAGCCCTTGGAACCGCATAAGTGTGTCACACTAACCTATTAATACAGAAGCCTGGTTCTATCATCCCCTAATACTGCTTCAGGTGAGACTGTAACCTGCGCTACGTGGTTTGTTTCCAAAAGGGCCAGAAGTTTAGGGTTTTATCGGTTGGTGCAGTTAACTTTGAATTTGGGTCAGGACCCCTTAAGACAACAATGAATATAATATAATATATATATAATATTATAATTAGATATAGATATAGATATATTTCCTAAATAGTAGAACATGAGTGTTTTCTCTTCACTGCATACAGTTTCGGGTAGCATATTGGAGATCCCTCTCTCCTTGCTGGTATGTTAACTTGGTCATTTTATATGCATGTTGCTCTCAGTCTTCCCATAATGAAGACCCCTATTTTGGATCATTGTCTTCACTATTTTCAAAGCATAAAGCCAAGAGAGCCATGTTCCCTTTATTGAGGATGAGATTGCCTCAAGAGATGGAGGAATTGGTTTTATACTTTTTGGACAGGCATAAAATTGCCTCCAAGCCACAAGCATGTGGAAGTTTGTCCTTATCTACTTGTACTATTTTGTGTGATGTTAGGCGTGCACATAGGTTATGGTATGTTTACTTGATCATTAAGGATGACTACAGATCTCTAAAGCGATAAATGGGAAAGTCCCTATTTCATATAATTCATCTTTTACCGTTAACGACCTTAAGGAGATGAACTGGTCACAAGCTTAGAAGGGATAGCACCAATTTGTGCTTCATAGTCTTAATAAGCAATGTTGAGTTCTAGCATGAGTATAAGAAATTTTAGAACCATCATAGTTAAGCCATAGCTGAGTCCCTTTGTAATGGCTCAGGTAGAGGCCTTATCCTTAGCCCATTTCAACCTTTTTCCATGGTCACGATAGGATATATCAAGATTATAAAGGGCGAACTTCCATGCCAGATTTCTAGTCATAAGACCATGAGCTTAACCCAATGCAATGTTGGTGAATGAGTGAACAAGATTGAATATGAGGCAATCGAAGATTGAGCAAGTGGCCGGGATGACATAAGCCTAGAGTTAGGTTAACAAGGGGTCAAGCTAGCATGGCATGAGTGGGACCACCAGAGTCACAAGCATGATGAAAATCTTGAGACCATTCACAAGCAAGGGAGTGCAGTGAAGGGTGGACCCACATCAAAACTAAGCCTGGGAGGAGTTGGCAGTAGAGCATATGGTGATTGACGGAGGTTCGAAGTGGGAGATCCCCACAGGATAGCTCATCTCAGGAGACTCTCCTTAGAGTGAATCCAAAGAAGTGCAGTTTAAAGAGGAGTGGGATTATGTGAGCTAGGTTGTGGTGGTATACACACGTGCCTCACAAGCCATTCATTAGAGTCTCGCGGACCCTGTTGTAACTTTTTTTTATCCCTACAATTTTCATCTAAGAAAATAATTTTTCACAAAGATTTATTTTTTTATGTATTTTGTAAATATATGGTATGACTTTATAAATGAAGTATATAATAAATTTTGATTTCTTGAAAAGGTTAAGTTCGATATTTTTTTTCCAAATAAGGTGTTTGGTTAGTGGCATGCACTTTTGAATGGTCACTATTTTATCTGTGAAGATCAATGCCTAATAATTAATTTGCAGGAACCCCCCCATTGGCCGATATCAAGGAGGGCAAGCGGGGTGTCCATAATGGATGGTTTCCTTGAAACTAGAAAACAATTTTCAAAATTATTATGCACCCATGGTCATTACCACTTAAACCGCCCCCCCCCCACAAAACCTCCTCCAGTTTATGCTATCCTTTCCACCAAATTTATTTTTTGCGACAGATAAAACTTCTGCCAACTATATTTTTTTCCATTCTATTTCTTGATATTCATTTGAAATAATCTCGTTGTTTTTCAACAAATATTTCAATTAATTCATCCTCATTCACATATATATGTTATAAATTTTCTTCCGCTACCTTTTTCTATCAGATATTTCAAACTGTATTCCACCTCTATTATTTACTGCGAACATGAGCAATGGATTGTGCCCAATTGAAAATATCACTTGCAGAGGTTTCAACATTTTTTATATAGATAATTTAACTTCTTGTATCTACCATTTTCTTTCAAAATGAGAACTCAGAAAGGGAAAGGCAAGTTACAATCCAAAAACCATTATTATGCATAGGTCGCAGAATCGATGAATTACCTTTGGTAGATTTAGATGCCAAAATTCTATAATCTAACTGTGAGTTCAATATATATGAACTGCATAATTGGGCTTTCTAGATATTCCAGGATGACAACAATGAATTTAGCTTATGGGAGTCTATGCTACCACAATTTCTTTTTCCTCTGACTTATCATTTCCCTGAATTTGTAACTTGGTGTGTAGATAGATATTTTCGTAGTGAAAAAGAAATTATAGTTGGGAATGGTGAACCCCTGTTCTACACAACCCCTGAATCTATTCTCCAATATTTGCATATAAGTGTCCCCTGTTCTCTACATGGATTTTCAGTTGAGTCCCTATTGGAAGTTGATCAAATTATCAGATTTCAACAAAGGTTTTTTGTTTGCTTGAGGGGGCTTGGATCTAGGTTCAGAGTTAGCTACACTAACCAACAAAACCCCACACTATCGGCCCTTTCGGCAACAACTCGTGTAGCGTAGGCTGCAATATCACCTAAGGCAGTATTGGGGGATGTCAGAAATAGGTTTCTGCATCCAAAGGACCATGTGATGTTTTTCTGGTAGACTTAGGTCTTTATCTTGACCTTCGCAAACCCTAACCCTTAAAACCTTGAAATTACATTGTTTAATAGTTATCAGATTTATGCCCTTAGTCAGTTACGCTAAACATACATAACATCATATAAATAAACAAATCTACATCTTTGATAATCTAATAAGTATATTTCCTGATTAATTTCATTCAACATATCATAAATATAGTAAATTTCAAAGATAAATAGTAATATACAAATACACAGATAGTTCTTCAAAACAAGCCTTTATTATGCTTTATATCTTCAATTACAGTTATTTCCAACCCTACACACAATTGTAGGGGCCCTCGCACTTTGTTGGTGTTAGTCTTTGAAGCCTTCCACCAGTGATCAAACATGCTCTTACAAAGTTCTCTTAGGGTGTCAAAGTTAAATTTTGTCATTCCAGTGAGTCTTCAAGTAAAATTTGATCACCAGGTCTTAGGTCAAGCATTTTTTTTCCAAAGTTTTCCAAGTGTCAATCCATGTCACCATTCGGCTGAGTGTACCACCATTCAAAAATTTGTCATCATCATTTCAGGTTCCAATGTGTCATTTTACACCTTGTTCGTGCTTCAGTTGTACTTGGGTAAGGCCCATTTCCCTCTCCTAAGGTTTTGAAGGTAATTTTTCTTTCATGGCCAAATGATCAAAAAAACTTGTGTCCTAATGTTCATACACCTTCCCCTATCCATAATATACCTTATTAAACAATTCCCATCACTGATATCCCTCAAATTCGTCATTTTCCCACAAACCCTATCTTATTGCTACAATTTGACAATTTTCTAGGTTAGGCCTGTGTTTTGCCCTTTTGGACCCCTTCCCCTCACTCAATATTTGAAATTCCACTTTCCCCTACTTCTTAACATCCCTCCCTACTTCCAAAAATTTTCTCAATAATTTAGAAGCCCCTCATCCCCTTCATTTCCCTTCATTTCTACAAATCCCATGTTCCACATATTGGGATAGGTTTTCTTCAAACTATGTTTCTGAGCAAGAAAAGATGAATTTGATAGAAGTGATAGAATTTTTTGTCCATCATTGAACTAAGAAGAAAAATCCCTTTCCGTTTTTACACGGGTTTCATGGTTTGGGAGAAATGTCGAAAACATCATTGGCCTCAGGAGGATTGATGCACCTTTGGAGTGACCTTGGTAAAATCAAGATTTAACCTAGCTGGAATGACCAAATAAATTTCTTGATGAGTCAACTGATAACTAGACGAAGATATATTTCCAAAGAGCTATCATGAGCTCAATTTGGAGTTGAGGAAGACCTTCCAAAGTTGACTGCAACAACACTCTTCATTTAGGCAGCCTCATTCTAAACATTTTGACCAGTCTTGACAGATTTGACTTTTGACAGGGTAAATGAACTCCAACTTGAAAACTTCAAGATGTTATGGAAAGTATAATTGACAATATTTCTAACGAGCTATCACATGCCCAATTTTGACACCGGGAAGGCCTTCAAAATCTATCTACAAAAAGGCGCTGCGCATTGGGAAGGCGCTGTGCATTGGGTGGACTACGCTGCACATTGAGTGCCAAGCTTGTAAATCACCCAAATTCATCCTCCATCACTTATTTTTCTGCATTCACCTTTCAACAAGTAAGTATCAACATATCTTGAGCTTAAATAGGGTTTTCGTGTATGGTTCATGATTTTTGTCTCCTAAAAGTCAAACCCTAGTTTTCTTCTATACACTATTTCATACCATTGCAAACCATAATCCCTTGTCCCTTTTCCCAACTTCATTTGCCCTAAATATACCCACTGATCCCATTTTCCCTAACCCTTTTTCCCTTTCCCTATTTTCCCTAAGAAACTAATCCCTTTATGAAACCCTAAGCGCCTCATACATCAAAACCCTAGGTCCTCTATCCATCCCTCTCACTCCCCTACCTCACCTCATTACTATTGTTCCTTTCAAAAATCTCTTCACACTCATCTTTTTCGACCATCTATTATCCACCATTCACCATATCATCACCACATCATCCCATAGAGGCAAGCATGGAAAGAGACAGTGACGCTCATTTTGAGGAGGACACCCTAAGTGACAGCTCTAGAGAAAGGATTTTGCAGCAGAGAAAACCTCACAAAGGTGGCAAGATTAAGAAGGGCCTTAAAAAGAAAAAAAGAGGGAGGATAAGCTTAATATCTTGGCTGATGTTACACTAGCCCAAAAAATTAACCAATGAAGCACCTTTAAGCCAAAACTGGGCAAATATTGAAACAATCTTGTCAATTTCAAATTTTTGAATTATGCAACACGGGAAATTCCAGTGGATGCACAGTGCCACCGGAGTTGTGCATTCGATTGGCACACCCATTTGAAAAATGGCTTGTATTTATGGCTTCAACATCAAAATTACATCAACCCCTGAAAGTTGCATCTCATTTGGAGCAAAACTAGGTCACCTAAAGGTCAAAAAACCATCAAAAAGTGCCCTCTCTGCCACGTTTTGCACACACAGGAAGCAGTATTGGGAGAATTCATTTTTGAAGGGGAAAATGACCTCCAAATCATGAAATTCAAGATGCTTCAGAAGCTAAACAGACAAATCTTTCCAACAAGTGATCTTGGGCATGATTTAGTGTAGTGGAAGGCCTCCAAAAGCATGCTTGAAACGGCGCTGCGCATTGGGCAGTTTTTGTCAATTTTTCTTAAAACTCATCATTTCTCCTAGTTCGACTACCTGTTGACCTTTTCTTTTCTCCTTGGTAAATTTGTGATGGTAAATGATGTAATTTGATGTAAATTTGATGAAAAATGACTTGAGGGGGTAGATACATCAATGAAAAGTGGTTTAAAACTGAATGTATCAGTTTCCTTGGTTTTAGAGGCAAGTTGTTCCACTGCCTATTTTCTTGTTCCTAGTTTAGATGTAGTTGAAACAGTCCCTTATCTCTTGGATTCAACCCCTGATGGATAGCACAAGTGGTTTGGATGTCTATATCATGTGTTTTTTCAGTCATTAGCAAAGGTTGGACTCTTGTGGATGCATTGAGCTTCCTTTCACATCACTATAGCAGTTTGGCAAGGAAATAAACTAGGTTTTGCAGCTATTTTTGTGGGATTCTTGTGGTAATGTGTCTTGGCATTGTTTCTCCTTCTATTATTTTTTTTTCTCATGTGTTATATGTTCCAGCATATATTTCATTCCTCTTAACTAAATTAATCAAGATAAATAGGTAGAATACATTGATAATAGTTCTTTACCTTGGGAAATACATTTAGTTTCTTATGCTTTCAACTGTTTGAAGAGGATTCATGGTCTCTGCATGCTCTCCTCAACTCCTCACCAGTCTAGACCTACCATCTCACTTAATTTGAAGTGCTAAAACACCTACCTACATCGCCCTACAGAACACCCTGCATTCCTGACTTCATTTCCCGGACCGAAGCTGCCTACTCCATTTGATCCAACAACCAACCATAAAAATCAACCAAAAACCCTAGAGCTACTATACCTAGCCTAAAATCTATATTCAATTCAATCATCTCAACTAAGATTGACAAGGAGAGAGCCCTCTCCCGCCCTGGTAGGGCTAGCTACCAGGTTAAGCATGGTTTTTGGTTATCCTAGGATTGCCTCCCTTCAGCCTGAGGTTGATCTAGGCTCTAACACACTCAGTTATGGACTTACCAAGGTCTCTATGCGCACAACTACAAAAGCCTTTCCCTTCGCCCAAGTATAGAATAGACAAAATCAAATCATGCACTATTCTTCTGTCTTATTCTGCCCCTATGACTCTTTTATGAATTCTTTTTATATTCTTCTCCATTATAGTACCATGGTCTGTGAACCATAGGTGGGTCTCAAAATAGCTTGACTCTTAACAAACTAAGAGGATTTTGCCTTCTAAAAATCCCCCTTGACCCCTGTCAACTTGCGCTACTCGCACTCCGCTCCTCAAATGCGGAGACTTTATAATATTTAAAAAAATTTACAAAATTTTGACCCACGAGACCCCATCCCAACAGGCCCCCAACACAAAGTCATGACCCATCCTGAGTCACTATGCTAATGTCTGCTGATGTTGCCTCAATCTCTGCTTGGTGGGCTGATAAACTTCTTTGACCAATTTCTCCATGGTTGGACCTTAGACTACAAGGCCCATGGTTCTTTGTGTCTGCTATAGAGCCTTTACCTTTCCCTAGACCGTTTGTGATAGTTGGCTTGCCTCATCGGTCCATGGCTACATCCTTGAGGAGATAATGGAGGCCTTCCAACACAACTGATCAATATGGATTTGGATGAACTTTCCTTCTTGAAGTCTAGTGAACCTTTGCACAAGTGCTAAGGTCTGCGTTGCCTCCTTGATCTTGTCAAATTGAAGTTGTTTTTCATGGATGTCCACTTCGATCATCTACAAGTGTGGATGCTCCTACAACGAGGTCCACGTCTCCATTGTCTTCTCGAATAACTGGCTATAGTCCTTGATTGCAACTTCCAGAGTGGTCATATCTTCTTTAATAGTAGCCTTGCACTTCTCTTTGACATATGGAGGAGTGGTTGGCAACAGTTTAAGTTGAAGTTCTAAAATTTTCAATTGCAACTCAATCAAACTTTCCAATTTCCTCATTGGATTCCTTTACCACATCAACTAACTTCTTAAGTTTCTTGCTAACGCCACTTCTGCTGGAATTTCGAGCTTAAGGAGCTCGTTGTTGTTAAGTCCCTATAATACTAGTGATTCCCCCATTACTATTTTCATTATAGCCATTATTTTTATTGTTGTGCCCCTACTATCCCCATATTGTCATTATTGTGCCCCATAGAAGCCAACTATTGTTATTGTTGTGCCCTTATATTATTATCATTATGTTGACTTTGATTATATTGTGACCCCTTAGACTCCTATATATAGAAAGGCAGTTTTTTCATTTGTATCATCCAAGAATTGTTCATTTGTGTAATGTAAACGAGGTTTCCCCCTCGTACAGGCTGATTTTGAATTCGTTGATCCATATTTTCTATCCTTTTGTGGGTTGGTTCCTTAACATATCAGAGCTTTGGATTCTAGGGTTTCGTTGCTCTAAACAGGCCATCATGTACTTTTCACTATAACATTTTCTCTACGAAGTTTCAAAAGGTAAAAAAAACCCCATTTGAGCTGAAATCGTTGCAAAACCTCGAGTACGAATTTTAGATCTTGTCTCGCTATATTTTTGGATATATGATCTGAGGAAGTTAGGGTTTTTGCAGAATCCTGACTTACATTCTAAACATTTGACCTTGGGAAAATCGTCATAACGTTCTCTCTAAGCATCAGATTGAAATTTAGTAAGAAGTTACAAAAAGAAGACAGACTATAGTGTTCTGTGTAGATTTTTCAGATCCGAAGGTTGAAACAGTGACAAGTGGTACGTCGTACAAGTTAGCTCTATGGAAATATTATATAATCAGGTCATCTTGGGAGATTGGGCATAACTCTTTCTTGGAGAATCTAATTTTGATTAGACTAGTGGCATTGGAAACATGACTCAGAGGACTACGCCAAGAAGCAATTTCAGACATTGGAGTTCCACAATTACAGAGATACAACAGATTCAATATCAAGATTCTATAAAGCAAAATAGTTGTGTAGTCCTTTTTAAAATTTTGCATAAGTGTTGGGCATGGAATCCCCCCACAACATGTTTGGGGCTCAAAGCCCAAGTTTTGATCAAATGTATTGTAAGACTCAGCGAATTATGTGTGTGGAACACAAAGTATAGGATGAGTCATAGGTTTGTCCGCCCTAAGTATTGTAAATTAATGTAATGTCATGTCGACCTACCCATGGTCCGCGAACCATGGGATTGTATAAATAAAGTAAGGCTCTAAGTTGTAAAGATAGTGAATTGGAGAGATGAATATGCATGGTTCGAGCATAGAGTAAGAGTCTAAGTGTATTGGGTCGTAGTAGTATGAAGAGGCTCTGCAGCTGAGTGCGTAGAGGCCTAGTAGAGTCCATCGCTGAGTGCACGGACCCTTGCAGTTGAGTGCGCAGGCCGGTGTCGAGTCTGTAATCTTGATCGAAGAATAATAAAGAGAAGTTGATTCCTATGTTTGTGTATCTGCTTGTGCATTGCCTTCTTCACATTTATACTGTTTAATTTATCACACACATTGATATGATTGCTAGATATGCTGTAATAATCACTAGTCTTACACAAATAAGTTAAGTAATAGGGTAATAACAGATCAAACAGCAAGGAAATTGGGTATAATATGACTTACACCTCGAGTAGGGCTACGCAGAAGCAAAATCACAGGTTGCGAAGGAATAACAAGTGCGTGTAGCGACATGCACGTATGGTCAAACCGTAGACCTCCAGAAGCTCATCAGACATCCCCAGGGTGCAGAAACCTAGCTCTATCACCCTCCCATACTACTTCAGGTGAGACCTCATTCTGCGCTCCACGGACTATTGTCGAAAGGGCCAATAGTACCGGGATATGCTTGGCTAAATCACCTCTGAACTTGGGTCAGGCACATACAAGCCAACAAATGGTTCTGTTTCCAGGACCAAGATCTGCATAAGGGATGTCTAATGTCGTGCCACTGGAATCCAATAAAGAAAGAAATTAAAGAGTGGTTGGACAAGAATATTCATGAGTACACGATGCAAGAAAACAGAACTCTGCGAGTATCTAAGGAACAGTGGTTGGAGCACTACTTGTATATGAAAATCCATGAAATTTTCTTTAAATCCTTTCTTTCTGAGCTGTATGAGTGGATCGCGAAGTTAGCAGATAGACAGGGAAGGTGTAGGCTTGACAAACCAATAGTGTGGACTTCTGAATTACTGCGCATACTAGAAACATTAGGAGATAAGATCGCATGAGTTGTGGACCATTGGCTCGACCAAATAATAGGAGGATTTATCACTGAGTTTGTGGTAGACACGACCATGAGCTACAGTGAGGTAAAGTGATGTTTCCTCAAGGGACCACGAGGTAAGTATATTAAATCTTTGAACACTTGGATTAAGATGCTATTGTGTGAAAAGTGGGTTATGCAAATAAATTAATGTTTGGAGCTACACGAAGTGGGAAGATCTACAAAACTGGAGGTAGTGAAGAATTAGAAACTAGTCCCTTAATTTCACCCTCCCAAGAAAGCGAGGAAGAGCTCACGAAATTTTCTCCGAGAAGCGCAGTCAGTTTGATAAGGAAATGAATTCTACGTTTACCACCTCCACCCACACCGCCACCTATCTCACCCTCGTCACCTCCATCTCCACCCACCCCACCTCCGCCACCACCACAGTTCAGTATGGTGAGTGCGATCAAACTACCGGTATTTAGAGGAGTGGGGAATGAAGATCTGGACCAATTCTAGTTCGTGGTAAGAGCAGTATGGGAAGCAAAAGGCATCGAGGAGGACAATATTAAGAAGGTTGCACTGGTGAGCGTGCTACAATATTGCACATTTACATGGTATATCAAGCATTCTAATGACCACCCAAATGCAGAAATCGCAGAAATCCAGGCCACGCTGAACAAGGAATTTAGCAGGCCAAAGTTAGAGACACAATCAATAATCAAGTTTAAGGAGATCGTGATGCTCCTAGGTGATAACTCCTAGGATCTGGACCAAAGGCTGAAGAGTACAATTCAAGAAGCCAATATGACGTTGGCAGATGGACATCATTGCGCATGGTTTGTAGCATAATTGACACCGCACTTAAGGACAGCGTTGTCATAGCTATTTCCGTGAAAACTATTGTCTATTTGAGTTGCTAGTCCCACTAATATGGGTAGCTATCTTAGAAACAAATAATTCAAAAGTGTTTTCCTTTATGTATGATAAATAAGAGAGAAGGAGAGAGCACGAACCTGAATCTTTCGCTTGGATCCTTGCTTGTTTCATCTCTCCTTTGATAGAGATTGCCACTCCTTTCTTACTTGTCCCGCTTTAAAGAACACTTGTAGAGATAGAGCAACAAAACACCATCAAAGCATAGAGATCTATAATACCATAAACAATGCAGAATTAGAAATACATTAGCCATACAATTTCATTCACAAATAGAAAGATTCAGAAATACACAAGTAGATGGAGGAAAACTCAAATAACTTTATTGATAATAGAAGTAGAAGAGAGGATTACAACCCAGCTGTCTGATCCAGCATCATCCTCCCAGCATGAAAGCCCTCTTCACCTCATGAAAATAAATATCACCCAACAATGCAATGTCTCAAAGAGAAACCAACAGCACTTCCTTACAAATTACAAAATTCTAGCCTCTAGATCTCTGTGATGAGGGATCCATTTATAGATATTTGTAGAGCAGTGAGTCAACTTCTAGGTTTTTTATTAGTGTCATTTCATTGATAGTTCTTGGTCCCACTTGGAGATTTCATAATCTCTTACTCATCCCTGGGCAAATTTGGAGAGGCAAGTGTCATATGAGATGTTTCTAGAAGATTCTCTGGGTTTCCACTTAGCAAACTGTCTCTACCATTTTTCTACTCTCGCCCATTGCACCCCACAGAAGGCTCTTTCAGTATGCATCGCACCTGGCCAATGTAGCTGCCAATATGCATCACACCCTAAGCATGGAGCAGTTTGTATGGGTCAGTTTTGGCCAGTTCTAAGTAGTTTTTTAGGTGGAACTTCTTGGAAATGATGTAATCAGTTGACCATGATCCTTTAGGGTGTGAAACAACACTATTAGGGGTTTAAGAGCCCTTTTTTTTTCAACATATGTGATTGGGGTTGCAGTGCCCAAATATGTCTATAACAGTTGCCCCCTAAAGCATGAGGTCGTAAATCTTCTGATGTTGGGTGAAATGCTTTATCATGAGGATCCGAGGTTTTTCGAACTGGAAGGTGACCTATAATAAGATACAATACAATACATTATCTTCATATTATTTTCATGATCTAGCTGAGGCAAGAATTCCCATGCTAAGCTTTATAAATTCATTTTCATGTACATAGGAAAAACAATCGTCCACTGTTGTAGACTGGTGATTCTTGTAGAGCCATCATCCCTTAGCTTGGATGATCATCTGTGTAGTTATGGTGTACATTTGATGTCTTTATTTTCCTGAATATATCGCAACTCGGATGGATGAAACTAGATCTGAGGTCTTCAAACTCATTCAATCTTCACCCGATGTACAAGTCGATCCATGTGAAAAGATGTTCTGAAGTCGAACATGGAAAGACATCGCCTGATTACCAACCAATGGTGTAAGTTGTTAACAGGTGCAAGAGGAATGACCAATAATGATAATGACCCTTAAGGTACTATAGTATAATTCACATGGTGTGAATATATGAGTCGATGTCGAACACCTCGTAAAGTCTTTCGGTCGAAGGCCATTGATCTAAACCTGTCGCCGGAAGTTAGAAAATTGCCATTGAGGCATGCAAGCTTCAAAGTACTAAAAGGATTGTTCCTAAGTCAACTTCTTGGATAATGAGCTGATGTCGACAAGAAGTGAGCCACCATAGGAGGGCCTTAATGAATCCCAAATCTACGACACGAAACGAAGAAAATGATTTTCTATAGGTGAAAACGATTTGATGATACACGGTTCAGGAATGGCGGTCATGAAAAATGGAGAGTGAAGTTATTGCAGTTGATGAGGCATTAGCTGTGTTGGTGAATTCTCTGAATGACTTCTCTTGAACATATCGGTGACACTGAAATGGATTGGTAGCATTAACCCCAAAGATGGATGGTATGGAGGGCCAATGGTGATGTGACCAGTGAATGGAATAACCCAACCCGACTTAATCATGGTGACGGAGTGAAAGTGTCATGTTCAAGAGTGACCTGCTACCAATGAATATTTTCAAGTTTTCTTCCCTTTTTCCCCAGTCATTGCTAACTAGTACCTTTTTATTTTTGTTAATATTGAGGAGGATAACATATGCGTGTTCTATAATTTTCCCTTCGGCCAAACCTGTCGCTATGTTTTAGCGAGCCTAGCGACAATGAAACTCGCTCTTGTTCGGATGGACAAGTTTGTCGCTATTGTTTTAACGAGTTTAACGACAAAGATAACTCAGTCCTTTTCATGTTTAGAGAGTTTGAAAAGGGACGAAAAGGAAACTCCAGTAGTCCTTTTTCATGGCATAATCCCTTAAGTCCGAAAAAGTATAAAAGAATACGAAAGGGATGACTTTTCGATAGTTTTAGCAAGCCGAAAAAGACAAACACTCGATCTTTTTGTGGAATGATCCCTTAGGTCCAAAAAGATTAAAATGTAGAGGAGGGATGGTGCTTCCCCTTAATTTAACGAGCTGGAAAGGCCAGTGGCTAGAAAAGCTTTTCATATTTTATGAGTCTAAAAAGAGCTTAAAAGAGACTCATTTTTTAGGAACGAGTGATGTTTTCAGGTAACAACTAGTTCCAGGTAAGTTTGGAACTTCTCAAACACAGTAGTGTAAAGAGGGTGGCTAACATAATCACTCATCACAGCTATTCCTCAAAAGGGTAAACAATCAAATGGAAGCATATGATCAGCCAAAAGAATGGAGGTGACGGTAGGAACACAACCAAGGCTCAAAAGGCTGATAGCAAGGCAATCACGAGGGTTATTTACCGAGCGTGGTGATGAGCCCCGGAATTGGGTAACTTATTGGGCTCATTTTTCCTAATTGTGCTTCGTCAATCCACCATTTTTCATAGTTTATGCATGCTTTTTGAGTATATTTATGTTAGTTGAACGAATGAGGATAGTCACTTGACCAAGAAGGCTAACATGTTGATAATGCATATTTTTGGACAAATTTTGGGACCAAGGCCAAGCAATTATGAACTATATGACAGCCAAGTATGAAGGAACAAGGGTGAGCATTTGTAGGAAGGGTTTCCCTTGCATTAAATTCCCCCTTCCTTGAAATCTCCACCCTCAGCTCGGAGTTTAGCAGGCCACCAAAAAGGATTCCCAAGGGCAACCGAGCAGTCTTGTGTAAAGTGGCTGATCACTGGCAGTTTGAGCAGCCGAGCTCCTTGAGTTAAGGAGGGCTATTGGAGACCCTCGTAGTGAATAAATAGGAAGGCTTATAGCCTTCATAGGTTACTTTTTGAACTGTTGTATTTTGCACTATAGTGTTGTTATTTTGTCAGCTCATTTTAGTAGCTACTATTGTATAACTTTCTTGTGACATGGTTACTTATGAGTAATGGAAAGCAACTTCATTTGGCATCAGTTCTAAGTTCTTCTTAGGAGCCTGTAGCTCTTGGGGTTGGGCCCAACCCAAGTGACAAGGCTTCCTTTGTGTATTGTTATTTGCTTTTTATGTCTTTGCAAAATAATTTCTATTAAGTAGATTAGAATCTTGTTTGGTTACCTAGATCATAGTTGATGGTTAAAGGTTTTTTTCATGTTTAGATTGATTTGATAGGCTAATAACAAGGAAGATCTTCAAAAAAAGGCCATCAAGCACCTTGGATCTCACCTCTCCCTCAGTGGGATCATGTGCTAGGACCAAGGTGACCTTGCTGCCACCAAAAACACTGTCTTTGCTTCACCATGCAATTATTAGTGTTAGATTCTTAGTTGCCGAAATTGATATCAGTTGTGGTTGCATGCTTAGGTTCATGATTGCTTAGTTGCATAGTTACTTCACATGATTTTGTTGCAAATATACTTTTGTTCATTTTCTTTGCTGTTATCTAGGGTCAAATTAGGCTAAAGTAACTAGGTCCTTGATTTTCCAAGTCTTTGTTCATTCAGTTTGAAAAATAACTTGCAGAGCACCTGTAATACTTCTCCATATACTTGTAATCCATTAATCCCACCTTCTCCATCCACTAACCTAGATTCTTGCCTTATGTTTGCCACATTTGCTCGCTTTGCCCTAATTTCCCATATTTTTGTGCAACATTACTCTACCCTTCCTTGAACAAATTCAACCATCCTTGCCACTCCTCAGCTCCATTCACCGAGCCCTAGACCTCCTCACACCCTTATCTCACCTCCATACCCACTCCATCACCTTTCTTCCTCCATAAATCCTCCAAAATCCCCTTTCTAAACATCCTGTAGAAAATTACAGAACATCCTGTAGAACCCCTGCAGACTTCCTGTAGAAGATCACGAAAGTCGTTTCTTCAGACTTCCTCTAGAAGATCACGAAAGTCGTTTCTTCATAGCCAAACTCTGTGAAACTCTCTAGAAGGGTGCTAGGGACCCCTTAGGCCCTCTTTGAACCTTCCCAACCTATTGCAAGCATTTCCTCTCGCCAATCCACCTCTGCACAGTCAAAAACAGTGAAAGCACATGCATTATAAATCTGACAACTTAGTCAAAATACAAAAATATGTTTTCTTCAGATAGAAGTAGCTTAGACACATGTATTTTACCTTCCTAGAAGTAAATGGCATCTCTTTCAGTAGCTTGCATCCTCTTTCTTGCATCAGTAGGGCTAGCTGGTAAAATTAGGGTTTCCTAGGGTTTGCATATCCTTTCAGCTTTCCAGTTTCTTTTTGCAAGTAGATTAGCTTCCTTTGAGTTAGCTTCCATCCATCAGTTAAAAATCTTCTTCTCAGAGCTCATAGTAGTTGGCTTAAGCTCCTAGAAAACTTGTGCCAGCTGACCAAGTGACAACCGTGGAAAGAGCTAGTACTTGTGCATACAGCACTGACGCTTCCAAGTTTGTTACGAACTACCAAGTTGATAAAAGTAAAGAAGGGAGTCCCAGGAGTTGCAACATTATTGCTGCAATACTAGAGCCCACCATTCTTTTGGCGTCGTTGCTGGGGAAGCATCAGAGTATTTGTGATTGCTGCTTTTCTTCTATTTTCTACCACAACCTTCTGCTAAGTAGTTTATTTCATTTCCATTCTGCAACTTCATTTCCACAAAAGTAGACTAGACATTTCCTACTTTCCCAGACTAGCATTTCAATTCTGCAAGCGTAGATTAGCACTTCAATCCTGCAAGCATAGAATAGCATTTCAATTCTCCAAGAATATATTAGCATTTCAATTTCGCATGCGTAGCCTAGCATTTCATTCCTGCAATTTCATTTCAGCAAAATAGATTAGTCCTTTCCTGCTTTCATTTCAATTCCGCATTTTCATTTCAGCAAGATAGATCTTAGTTAGTTGTAATTCAATCTATTTCAGTTTTGCAGTTACAAGCAAAAAAAGCAAAAAGCATCCAAAAATCTTTCATTTCATGCCTCTTAGGAATAGAGACAATACCGGAAAATTCTTACCCAACACCCCCACCACATCACTGAGTCACCCTTCTCTCTTCTTTGGTGGCTGTGATCCAGAAGAACCTATAGGTGAACCTCCAAAGATATACAAATATCCTATAACAGAAGAAGAGAAAGAGAACATCCCTCTTGAGACCATGGTTGAACACATAAATGGTATAGGAGATGACGAGAGAATAGAAGGTGCCTTTTCCATCCGAGAGACCAATGGGGACATGAAAATGAAAAACATAAGTCCCTCAGCCCTACCTCACTTCCATGGATTGACAACTGAAGACCCTGATACCTTCCTGTTTGAGTTTGTTGTCCTTTGTCGAACTTATGACTATGCTGTAGAAATTTTGAATAATTTAACACATATTCAATAGAGATTATCCTGATCATGTACTATTGCGGAAAACATACACAATACATAAGCTCCTCTACGTTTATCATCAATATAGC
>APFE030289239.1:0-12564 GCA_000404065.3 Pinus taeda | reverse complement strand
CCACCTCCACCTCCTTAAAAAACTTGAAAATAAAATAAAATTGGATATCATTTCATTTTCTTTATCAATATATACATGATAATATAACAAACAATATGTATATAAAATTACAATATAAATAATTAATTATAAAACCACAATTTAATTAATAAAATTTTATAGAATTTATATAAATAATATTAAAGGATGTTGAAGTAAATCACAAAAAAACTCAATGCTTATTCTCAACGTCCAGAACTATTTAAAATCAATAAGTTAATTATATAAAATCTCCACTTCCACTCTACCTTCTTAGAAAACTTGAAAATAAAATAAAATTAGATATCATTTCATTCTCTTTATAAATATATAAATGATAATATAACAAATAATATGCATAAAAAATTACAATATAAATAATTAATTATAAAAACACAATCTAAAAGATTCACACTAAAATATAAATTAATTATTAAAATTACAAGTATAAATATTCACACTAAATTTACATGAAAAACATAAAAATACGGGTTTTGGCAACGGTTGAAATGGTCGTCCGACCAATCTTATATTTCTACTTTTGACGCTTGCACTATGTGTAATTAGAAAGAAATGCAAATACAATGTTGAGAAATGTGGAGGGAAAATACCGGAAAGCGGAGGGAGGGCATCACTGGAGGGTTTTGGTTTACATTCAAATTGATTAACTTCACAGAAACGAGTGAAAAATTTCAAACAAATGGAGCCCTTACTAATCCTTTGAGAGCTTTGGTTTACGTTGAAATTGGTTAACTTCTCAGAAACGAGTGAAAATTTTCAGTCAAATGGTGATCTAGAGAAGTTTGCGATTATGATCAATTTGATAATTACAGCGATATCATATCTAACAAACATGTTATAAAATTACTATGCCTTTTGACGACCGAAAACTTCGAAAGTACAGCGATATCATATCTAACAAAGGTGTTATAAAATTACGCTGCATTTTGACGACCGAAAACTTGTAAAGTAACAGATGCAAAAAGTTAATAAACGTGTAGCTGTAACCTCATCCTCAACAACAGACGAGGCGGCTTGAACCAAGGACATGAACTCGATGTAGAACCATGCACAATGACTTGGCTGAAGATACTTTTAATGTGGTCAATTATGTTCCTACATGTGATTTTTGTTGCAACCAACAGAAAATTGAAAGGCTACACAGAAATGAAATCTAAATCGAAATATCATAAAATAATTATCAAAATCAAGGAGGACAGGAAATCAAGGAGGACAGGAGCCTGGTTTGAAGAGATTAAACTAATTAAAGAAAATGAAATAGAAAGAACAAAATTACATTAACAACCAATTATCTAAAATTTAAATAAACACACGAAATAAAGTACCTGAAACGAATTTGGAACAGCGGAAGAGAATATACCAACAAGTGTTTTCGTAACAGCAGCAACAAGAGCGCATTGGAAGATAACAATTCTTCCCTTGGCGGTTCCTGTGAATCAAATCTTAAGAAAGGACAAAACTAATTAAAGAAAATGAAATAGAAAGAACAAAATTACATTAACAACCAATTATCTAAAATTTAAATAAACACACGAAATAAACAGAGTACCTGAAACGAATTTGGAACAGCGGAAGAGAATATACCAACAAGTGTTTTCGTAACAGCAGCAACAAGAGCGCATTGGAAGATAACAATTCTTCCGTTGGCGGTTCCTGTGAATCAAATCTTAAGAAAGGACAAACACAAGGCCGAAATGAATGAATTTACTTCGATATATACAAAGAATAACATAATCAAGAAATAGCACTGATCTCAATCATTTGGATATATGAGAGGATCTTCTGGAATAGTCAGACTTGGATACAGGAGAAGATCTTCTGGAATAGTCAGATTTACAAACAGATAGATGGTATATCGAAATGAATAACAAAATCAAGAAATACCGTTGATCTCAATCGATTGGATGCAGGGGGGATCCTCTGGAACGGTCCAAATCCATTGTGATCAAGACAACAATTGCAACCAACAGAGAATCCCCTAGAACGGATGAGAGGTCGAGATCCATTGCTGTCATCTTCGGTCAACCTACAAATTTTGGCCATTAAATTCTACGCAGAGAGTCTTTGATTTGGAACAAAGACACAGAGCGTTGATTAGGAACCAAGACACAAGGCACAAAAACGAGACACCAAAATGACGCTTCCCAGAAACGAACAGTCAAGAGAGCATGAGGACACCAAAATCCTAAGCTCTTCTTCTCTGCAAGTAACGGCCACACAAACATTTGAGCACAGTGACATATAAAAAAAAGTGGTGCAAACACAAAAAAAATTTGCTGCAAATACAGATGATAGATAGAAATTCGAACTATTCGTTGCAAGCAGCCATATATTTATGCACCGCACAACAACCTCATCTACTAAACCGACATAAAAATTCCATCTCTCGTCTATGTCAAAATAGCTGTGATCAGTTAAAGGAGTGGACCACAAAAAAGTCTCAGATGCTTTATTCTAGCGCAAAAGCGCAAAGTAGTTGGGATTTCTTGAAATTCAATTCTAGTGAAAAAGATGCTTTTCAAGGAATTTTCTTCACATCCACATCTATCCAGGTCGGTGCAAATTTGGAATTTTAACGCTTGAATTTGAATTTAAATGGAATCTTTGATACTCGCTAAATACTATTCTATGTAATCTTGGGGTAGTCTTTTTCTGCTCCTTGCAAATTTGGAATGTTCACGGTTGAATTTGAATTTAAATGGAATCTTTGATACTCGCTAAATACTATTCTATGTAATCTTGGGGTAGTCTTTTTCTGCTCCTCTTGTTTGGGCAATCAATAATTCAAATAATATTACAAGGTTAACCAGAGAAGTTAGAGAGCATCTTATATTTCTTTATTTATGTCTTAAAGCATTTATTCAATTTGATTGAATATTTTCATTTAGCTTCAATAATTTTTTGTTTTAATTGAAAATTACAAGTTTTTCATTTGCATTTATATTTTATCTTTTTTTCGATAATTTTATATAATCTAGTTTAGGGTAAGTTCTTTCTTGTGGAGTGTTTTCTATTATTAATAATTAATGTGTTAAAGTTATTACAAGTGATCCAAGAGAGCTAGTTACATTTATCTCTTTCTTCCATTTTTATGTATTCAATAATATATATAGCATGTTTTTATTTAGGTTCCAATATTCAATAATATATGTAGCATGTGTTCGTTTAGGTTTCACTAGTAACAAATTTACTCTTAAGTTTGATATCCATTTTTTAATTTGAAAATACCAAGTTTTTAATATCAAATTATATGTTTAGTCATTTACAAATGTGATTGGTAACTCAAAATTAAGATGAAGTCAAACTTAATTATATCACCATGTTTCTTTTAAAATAGAATAGAGATTACAAAATTTAAGTCTAATTATTAATTATTATTAGATTTATGGTAGGACCATTAAATATTCTATAATTTGTTTAGTAGTATACACAAATCAAAGACTCAGATTTATGTGGAAGCTCGTTGTATTTTTTTTGTTGATTTAGTGAAATTGATTAATTAACAAAATCTCTTGTGAGCAAGTTTCATATGAAATGAGTTATGTTTTTTTGGGCTTCAGATATAGAAGCCATGGGTCTTGCCCATGGTATTATAACATACCCTATTTATAGACTAAGAAAATCAGTAATAAAATGGATATAAATCTTCATGGATAAAAAATTTATTCCATGCTTTGTCAAATGAATATATGTTAAACTTGTAATAATAATAATGATATAGTTAATTCCATTTTTTTTTTTTTATTTTAGCAAAGTGAGATGTATTATGAAGCAAATGTTTTGGTGTTTGTTGTTTATTAACATTTTCTAACCATTTAATTTATATAATTGTGCTAATATGTAAATTTCTAATAAAAATATAATCTCTTTTATATTGATAATTTAAATACATTTCAGATATTTTAAAGCTATTTAATACTAAAGGTTTTAAAGATTTGAAAACATATTTGATAGTTAATTACTCGTATGTTTACTTATTTTTCTAAGTCATATGGGAAGTGACATAGTTTATATTATTTTGGTTATTGGATTTGGGTGTTTAAATTTTTTTAGTATAGAGTTTTCTTCTAAAAATAGCATGCCCACTTCACCTTGTATGGTTTTATGTTTAGAGATAAATTTGATTGTTTTTTGCTTTTTTTTTGCCTTGCTCTTCTTCATGGATGTTTCTCTTGGTTGTAATTAGATTCAAATAAAAATTAGAAGATAAATATAAATGGATTCAATTTGTCCTTAGGGTACATTCATGTATCAGAAATTGTCGTAGGGTCTTAAAATCATTAGAGCAAGCTTCCAGTGGGCCATGCGTTATGATCTTAATTACATCACATCAATTGCAAAGGCATATATGTGTGAGCTCCCCTCTCACTCTCACATACACAATAACAATCCAAAGAATCTACGATCCATCCTTATGCGTTGTTTCTACTATAATATTCATTCGAATCCAAAAATGCATAATTTACGTTCTTTCCAAGTGATTGGAAGGATTCATTATGTCAAATTACACAATCATGATCCTTAATGTCACCAAATAAAACACGCTAGTGAATCTTGTAGTAATTCTCAAAATTTTCTTTCATACATTTTCAAAAACACTTTGCATGGAAACGTTTCTTCAAACACTTTTTATTCAAAGAAGAAAACATTGATGGTAGATACATTTACTCAAACATTTGCATGGTTCCAAATATGAAACCCTTATTAAGAGAATGAACAACTATAGCTTAGCCAAGTTCTTTATTAACTTCGAGAGTAAAAATACATGGAAACCACTCCATTTGGAAATCATGAGTAAATAAGAAATTTGGCATGTTTTGGCTATAATTGTGGCTAATAGGGTTAATGTTGAAGTCAATTTTCCACAAGAATTACATCCTTCATCAAGTAGCTTGGACCTTCTATAGAAAATGGCTCCCCACTAGACAAACTCAACTTCTATATATATAAACTAACGTGTTTTAATGAGCTTTGCCCCTCCATAAATAAAAGTTATCGTTTCAAAAAAATAAAAAACCTAAAATATTAGATATGATATTCAAATAGTTTTGTGTTGTTTGATAAATTTAGTGTTAAAAATAAAATTTAATTCATACTACATAAATTTAATATTTTAAAATTATATTTTTTGGTTTATAATTAAATTTTAAATAAGATAGGGTTAAAAATCATCTAAATATAATTAGTAAAATAAATATATTTTTTGAAATATTAAAAAAAAATATTATTCAGTTGAGAAGTAAATGCCACTCTATATGGAGTGTATGATAAATTATTAGATTCTAGAGGAATAATACCCACAATGAATAAGGTATAAATAAAATACCAATTTGTTTGGAGAGTATAATCACTTATTCCATTGACATGTAATATGAATAAGTACTATCATGGACATCTAAATGACATGATTATAAATGTCTTGGAAAACTATGGGGATGACACTATTTTCCCGAAGAATGAACCAAGACATGGAATATGACAAATTTTTTAATGGTAAATGTTGTAATATGTTAATATATTATATGTATGATCCAGTATCACTACATGGATGATGTGAATTGGAACATTTTCATGAGTTATTTATAGTAACAAGAAGTGTTGCCATAAGTTAAGAACTAGGATCTTAACATTAAAAGAAAATACTAAAATTATAACTTTATTAAAAATTATATTGTTATTATTTAAAAAGAAACAAAATGGCATGCATATTTCAACAACAACAAAAAATCTTAGCGGAAAATTTCAGGGGTAGAAATATGTGAATATTACTATGAATGTTCCAACATATTCCATCAGGTTTAAATATATGGCATCAACTTAATAATTAAATTATAACTATGGAAGATCTATTTTTCCAATTAGCATAATTATAGGCATATCTATTTTGGAATTTATTTTCAATTTAAGGTAAAAGAAAATATTAACATTAAATTAACAAACTACGGAAGCCATATAAATTAAAAAGCCATAGAAATTAACTAAACTATAACTTTATTACACTTTATATTGTGATTATCTATAGTAATACTTTTTTGCATGTATATTTCAACAAAAAATAATCGTAGTGGAAAATTTTAGTAGTGAAATTTAACCCTTGGAAAAAATTTAAGGGTTTCAAATTTTGAATGGAAATGTTTTTTGTATCATAGTGCATTATTAATAGTAGCCCCAAAATTATTTTATAAGAAAATTTGGCATAGAGGTTAGCATAGCCTTATTTCAAGGGAGATCTAAAAAAAATTGAAGATACCAATTTTCATTTACCCCAATTTTCAAGGACAATGATTTATGGTAGCCATTTATCCCTTCTAATTTGGTTTAAAATGAGATCTTTATTTCACCATCCCTTATATCATGGTATTGAGATTAATTTGCAGAGAACAACCCACATTTAAGTATTCAATTGGCTCCTTTCGGTTTTCTATGTTTTCTTATGATTAATGATTGTCATATGTAATAGAAGAGGCTTCTGTATTTTCTTTACATTCGAATACCTCTAGCATGTTCTCCTTTCCCTCCTGAATTTTTTTGTTTAATTTTTAGGAACTGTAATCTTTTTTTTTTGGAAAATACTGAAGATTTGGTCTTATGAATTAAAAATTACAATGGTGTTATTACAATTTTTGTATCTAATGCTTGGAGAAAAATACACTTTAATTAAAAATACAGTTTAATTTTTAATTTGTGACAGCTGTGTTGGTCGGGTTGTCTTTAAGTTCGTTGAATAACCCAACAATTTATTTATATTTTTCTTGAAGTCTAAACTTTTCTACAACAACTTTCGCTTGTAAATTACTCTTTGGAATAATATTCATTAATGCATATATAATGACAAAACGCTCAATTAAACTTTATTTTTAGAGTTTGTAATTTTTGTAACTGAATTTCCTTAATTTATCAAAAATAAGTTGTTATTTAAACTCATTTCCTTGGACATCATAAAATTAGGTTTTATGGCAATGGTTTCACACATTTGTTTTGATCATGGAACTATTTTTCAATCTCCCATATAATTTGAATTTCTCCAATGTATTTCCTTCTTGTTTTGTGAAAAAATTCACCCACGACATCCTCCATAGGAATTCATGGTTTTACGATTATTTATGTACAAGAGGTAACTTCGATAAAGTTTATAAACATACCTCTTTCATTAATTACATCATTTCTAAAGTATTATACCATTGAAGAACCAATTTTCATTCTCGTGCACCCAATTGAAGAGGAGAAGAGGAGTAGATTTCGTTCATATATATATCTATATAGATATATATAATCATGGTCTACAACTAGAGAACTATATTTTTCATATCAAAAATTTATTTGTTTATGAAAAATATACTTATTATTATTATTTTATGTTTACGAAGAAATATTTCGATTGAATTTGCAGACACATGTATTCCCATAAGTTGTTTTTCAACTATTACATGAATAGTAAACTAAGATAGTGGTAATTTTTAATTTGTTTTTGTTTTTTTTTGTTATTGGTTTTTCATCGAGCCTCTTTTAATATGTCAAAAATGAAGCATTATGTTTAAGAGAAAAATATATGAAAAATATCATATGAATTAGAAAATTTCAAACTCATATGCCATTGGATAGAATATTCCTTCGTGAATCAAACATGATCCAATCCAACACCTAAGGACAAATTTTTCCCTAATTTCACTAGCATACAAAAATTTGCATAAGAGCTACTAGAAATGTGTATTTTAAGACCTCAAAAACCAATCAAGCTTGGAGAGCTTAAATGCTAGATTGAGTGCATAAATTTTCAATTCAAGTATATTAATAGATCTATCTTCTTAGCACTCAAGAAGCTTTATCGGCCACTTACAAATGGATGGTTGGATAGGGTAGTTAAACTACTTGATCACATGCTATTGTTTTCACCTAAACACTCCCTCTCTTGCCAAAATGTGTAACCTAGATCGATGCTATATATATATATATATAGAGAGAGAGAGAGAGAGCTATAAGTATGAAACATATGGTAAAATTCTTATTCAGTCAGGCTACATCATAAAGAAAATCTTTCTCCGTTGATGGTCCATCATCATAACTGAAAAGCATTCCATGGAATCCATTTCTCTAAGTTAGTCACTACAAAAAATGGTAATGCGCATGCATGATGGTGTTTACAAAGAAGATAATGGAAAGGCATATAGAAAATAACAAATAACACTTATTTCTACACTATTTTATCATGTCAAAGTAGTTCTGGATTGAATATTCAATTAGCATTATCATTAAAGTTAGAAAAAATTGAAAACATATAAAATAAATATTTTTGAAAATTTGATAATAAAGGTTTTTTTTGGATGTAGTCTAACTAATAGAAAAAATGACTTTTCACTGAATGTTTTCTAGCTAATTTGAAACAATGAAAGATCACAATATTTCTTGAAATTGTATTGGTGGATTCTAATGAAAAAGCCAGTACCTCTATAAGTAAGACTGTACCTTTTTTTTTCAAATAGTTTTTAAATAATATTTATTCTATTAGAAATAATATTATTTATACTTTTTTATTTTATTTTTCATGATGGTCTCTCCGAAATATCTATTCCCTCAAAATTGCTTTCTATTGTGAAGGGTGGTTCATAATACAATAATATTAAATTATAAATTATATTTGGCTAAATATAAAATGGTATATTCTATATTTATATTAACTAATATAATTTATTATTATAATCTTATTGATAGTTAATAAAAACAAAAACATTATTTATTTATTATTACTGTAAACTATTTTTACTGTTGATGCAATGTCTTATTTCTAGTTTAGTTGAAAACAACTCCGAATATATAATTTTTTATATTATTATTATTTAGCGTAGATAATTATTATAATATCTTAAGAATTAGTCTATATGTATAGAGAATATTATGCATAAAAATATTATGGGCACCATTTTATATTTTGTTAATAGACCATGTTATAATAGACTTTCTTTAGTAATTTGAACTAGGATTTGAGTAAGGAAGATAATGATAATTGCAAGGATTGTTCCAATATGGACATGTCTAAGAATAAATTGAGGATAAGTAATTATTTCTAGGTTAGACAAAAGAATAAGTGATTCACACCTCCATAGTAATGCTTGATAAGAATAAATTTTGGTGATTAGTTGGTCCATCGTAAGCATTACAATTATTGAAACAAGAATATAATTTGAAGTAGAAAAGTTCTTTATGTCCCATTTAATATTCTATTCAAAGTTTAATTGATTGGTACCAACTAAACCCTTTTACTTGATAAATTTGGTTGTCATATTCAAATTAAATATAGAGAACGAGGTATCCCCATTGAGAAAATACACCAAAATATAAAGATGTCAAAAACAAAAATTTAAATACTCTTGCTAAAGTCTATGCCCAACAAGTTTCTAGGGTTATATGTGAAGTACATTTTATTGAATTTATTATTCTTCTACATTTGAGTTATATTCTAAATTATTAATTATAAAAAAATTATTATATGTGAATTTCAAGGTACAATTTATGTAGAAATAGGTTCTATAATTTATGTTTTACTTTGAAACTCCAAATTTTTTACTTTAAAAACAAATAACTGTTATTTTAAAATTTAATTTTAATTTTTTCTTTTTTCCATCAACACTTCGGTCATTGTAACTTTGAAATTGCAAATATTTTATCTCAAAAACAATTAAATGTCTTTTTTTAATTTAACTTTCAATCTTTTATTTTCTATTTTTTAAAATTTAAAAGTTATTTATTTTGGTTTGTTATATTTTTTAATTTAAAGTTCTTTTATGTAGCTTTATAAAATGTCATTCATATTCTTTTTTCTAAATTTAGATAACATTTTGTTTTTTTTTAATTAATATTCCTGAAATTCAAGGCTAACATTTAATTAACGATGTGTAATGGAATTGCAGCCGTTTCTTCATTATTGAAGGCGGATTTCACAATGAGAATCTCTTCAACCTGAGCATTTAGTTAAGAGATGACGGAGGAATTTGAGCCATTTCTACATTGTTCAAGCGGATTTCAAAATAGCAATGTCTGCCCATTGTTTCCATATGTGTCCAAATCGATCCACAATGTTGTTGCCTATGTATCTTTGTTGGGAGATTGTCAGACGGAATATATATGAAGGTCTTGTGTTTGATCACACTCCTATGTAACTTTGTCCGGAGAGCATCAGGTTGAATATACGAAGGTCGTGTGTTCGATACACAATCTCGTTGCTTGTGTATTTTGGGAGCATGCTCGCTTCAGCACGTTCAATTTGTGGTTTGTGCAAAGGCAGCGAGTGGTTATACTCGCGCGATCTAATGTGGTTTGTGCAAAGGCAGCGAGTGGTTATACTCGCGCGATCTAATGTTGGACAGATGGTGATCCATGACAATCGTTGGCAAGAGGAATAAATATGCGAGAGACCACCTGCGTCTGAACATATCTGCCGAGGACGTAATCATGCAGACACATTTTCTAATAAAAAGATTGCACGGGCTCCTGCATTTCTAGGAAACAATCACGGAAGATTTGTATGAAATCCGTGGGAGACGAAGATCCATGGAAGTTGTCAAATCGCTTCATGAATCCATAATCTCCGGCCCAAGCCAGTATTGGATTTGATCTTCTTGTTGTCAAGCTTATGTGTTAAAATTTCTTGATGATATTAGGGTTTGTAATTTCTTAATTCCAAGTGATTATGAAGAAACTAAATTATTATTTTCCATAATATAAGAAAAATCATTTTTTTAGTATATAGATGCAATAGCATTAGTTTTTAAAAAAAGAAAGATTATATTATATATATACTGTCGAGAAAAAAAAGCTCCACATGTTGTAAACCACTGTTAGAACACATAACATAACAATAACCTCCACTAAGTACGATGCAACACCACAATAACATAACAATAAAGGTTATGACGAGTGGAGGTTTTATGAAGTTTCCTTGTGTTTTGTGTTTGTATGTTACTTCGGTTTTCCATGATATATGTCTACGGTTTGTTTATTTTATTTTTTAAACATTTTATTTGATTAATTTAGGGTAATTGTGTTTTTCGTGATTTTATATAATTAATTTGTTGATTTTAAAAAGTTCTCTATATTAACAATAAATAATATTGAGTTTGGTGCGATTTTTCTCAACATCTTTTGATACTATTTATATAAATTTTATAATTTTTTTAATTAAATTGTTGTTGTCATAATTACTTGTTTATATTGTGACTTTTTATACATTTATTTGTTATATAGTCATGTATATTTTAATATATGAATTATCACAGTAAAAAATGAATCAATAAGTATTATAAAGAAAGAGAATGAAATGATATGTAATTCTGACTTTTTTTAGGTTTTTTGAGGCTGCGACAGAGGTGGAGGTGGAGTTAGTGGTGGAGGAGGAGGTGGAGGTATTGGTGGAGAGGAGGTGGAGGAGGTGGTGAAGGCATAGGGGGAGTTGGTTGTGTTGGTGGAGGAGGTGGTAGAGGTTGAGGTGATGGAGGAGGAGGAGGAGGTAGATGTGGTGGAGGAGTTGGAGGTGGAGGAGGAGGTCAGAGGAGGTGTGGAGGTTGAGGAGGAGAGGAGGAGGATGCGAGGTGGAAAGTGAAGGAGGAGATGGAGGAGGAGGAGGCTAGGGTGGAGGTGGAGGAGGTGTTGGTGGAGCTGGTGGAGGAGTGAGTGGAGGTGGAGAAGAAGCGGTTAGTGGTTGTGGTGGTGGTGGAGGAGTAGGAGGTCAAGGCAGAGGTGGAGGTGGTGGCGAACAAGTAGGAGGAGGTGGAGGTGGAGGTGGATTTGGAGGCAGAGGTAGAGGTGGAGGTGGTGGTGGAACCAGAGGTGCAGGTGGAGAAATACGAGGTGGATGAGGAGGAGTTCGTGGTGGAGGAGGTAGATGTGGTGGAGGTGGAGTTGGAGGAGGCAGTGGATGTGGAGGTGGTGGTGGAGGTGGAGTATATGGTGGAGGAGGAGGAGGAGAAGGTGGTGGTGGAGGTGGAGGATATGGTGGAGGAGGAGGAGGAGGAGGTGGAGAAGGACGAGGTGGACATGGAGGAGGAGGAGATGTAGGTGTAGGAGGAGAATAGGGAGGATGAGGAGGAGGAAGAGGTGGTGGGGAGGTAGAGTTGTAGGTAGAGGAAGAGGTGGTGGAGGTAAAGTTGGAGTTGGAGGAGGAGGGGGTGGATGCTCTGAAGGTGTTGGTGGTGGAGGAACTGGAGGTGGATGTGGTGGAGGAGGAGGTGGTGTAGGCTGATATGGTGGAGGAGGAGGCAGAGGTGGAGGTGGAGGTGGTGGAGGTTAATTTGTAATGGGAAGAATAGGTGAAGGAGATGGAAGTGGATGTGGAGGATGAGGCAGAGCTAGAAGAGGAGGAAACGTGTGAGGGGGAGATGATGGAGGTGGTCTGGGTGGTAGAGACAAAGTTGGGAGAGGAGGTAGAGCAGGAGGGAAAGGAGGTGGAGATGGTGGTGGAGGAGGAAGTGGTGGTGGAGGTGGAGGAAAATCTGGAGGAGGAGGTACAGCGGGAGCTGGAGGGGGTGGAGGAGG
>APFE030289235.1:2006-23524 GCA_000404065.3 Pinus taeda | reverse complement strand
TAGGCCACAATGTTGCACCAAGTCTAGATTCATACATATGCTTAGTTGTGTGAGAAACAACATATAAATAACTCAATAAGAAAAAGACAGAACACGTTACAAATCATGGTCGTGCCATGAGAGCTTGGATTAACACTTGAAGAATAGTGGGCTCTGAGACCCTTTTTATTAATATAATATTACATGAAAGGCCCTATATATAGCAGTGTTTGTACTCGCTTGTGAGTTATTCGTTTTCACATTACAAGTTGTTATGTTTCACAATGAGCACTACCTTAATGTCAAAGGGAGTTTTCCCTGGTATCAGTCGAGTCACCAACTTTACATGAATGTACTTCAGCCTTGCATTTTTGGTAGGAAGGATTGTTGTTTTTGGCATCTTAAGATGACAGTCGAGGACCCTGATGGCCCTCTGTATTGACATGGAGCTGTTTGCAGGCCCGACACAGGGTCTGGTATCGTTGGCGTGTGGCAATCAAGGTAGGAACCTCTCCAGAGTCTGCGCCAAGTCTGTGGCAAGTAATCCATGTAGGAGCACCTATGCCTCCCAGAGTGGAATTTAGTCCTAGTGGGATGGGAAGAATCGTAGGCCAGGAACTCGTTGGAGAATTGATCACTCAAGCTCGAGAGGGATAATGTCATAAATCACCGTATGCAACCAAGGGTACCATTGTGAAACTGTGAAGCACATCTGCGGGTCTACTTGACTCCTGAGAAGGAGCCATACTTGGCAAGGTTAGATCAGAGAAGCCTGTGCGAAAAACGAAGCTTGTAATCGGCAAGGGTGTCGAGCTCTTCGTCCAAGACACTGTGCGATGCAAAGTCAAGAGTCTTTGACCAAGTCATGGTGGGAATAGGAAGGGAATCTCGAGGAAGGAGGCAATGAGCTTATAGAAGATGTTAGGCTAACCTTATCCCCTAAACGGTAAAAAGCTTAGTCAAAGGAGGCTCTTGGTTGGTGGAGATAGATTCCCTTCACACAATTGGTCAGAATGAGAGGGAAGCGTAGAAGATAATTTAAATTAGTTTCAGGGACTTAGTGGGAAAATGGGCTTCAAGGTTTTGTTGAGAGATGGTGACAAATATTTCTTTGTTCCCCGAATCCATTAGGCAAGGGAAGGCGGCCAGAAGGGGCCACCTCAGAAGCTGGGAAGCTCGAAACCCCAAAGAGTTGTGTGGATGGTGTTTTAAAGGGTTTTGGGTTTGAGGGTTATTGTTCACCACGTAAGGCCTATTGGAAATTGTAACTAGGTTTAGTCTTCATTTAATGTATTTTCTTCATCATGTAATGTACTTATCAAAAGAATAAAGAAAATTATTATTATTATTATTGTGACTTATTAAGGAATGGGTTTCATGCTTGGGTCACCTTGTTTTAGGTAAAAGTCCCCATTGAGGACCTCTAGGATTTATTTTGAGTCAATAAAGTCATTTTACTTTTAAAGAGGCCCTTCTTGGGCTTTTGAATTATGTAAAAAGGTTAAGTATTGAGTCAAATATGATTTAAGTATCCTCCACACCAAGTCGGCCTAGAAGAGAGATCAAGTCGGCCTAAGGACCCTAATTCAACCCACAAGAAGTCTATAAATACAAGCTAGTCAAAGTCATTTGGAGCATCAATATCTCACAAGAAGTTTGATATCTCTCTAGCTGGGAAAAATGCAAAGTCTGTCGTTGGGAAGCCGAAATAAGTGCGAGTTTGAGGGAGTATAAGGAGAAAGGAAAAATTGAAATTTTGGTGCCTCTCTCTCTATTTCATGTCCTGGATTGGGAGATCAAAGTCTTCCAAGTTTCACTGTTTTCAGAATCTGCCAGTTGCCGAAAGGTGTTGGCAAGTTGAAATTGCTGGAAAGGGGTCGAAATTATGCAAGGTTGACTTGGTGTGGAGGGAAGGTCTGGTGTTGGTATAGGGTGAAGAGTCTCAAAGAATACTATTGACTGGGTTTTCCCCTCGAGGGGTGTTTTTCCCTGGCACCGTGCTTGCATATGGTGTCTATTGTTTTATGTGTTGCTTCTTTGGTAATTGCTTGATGAACTAAAATAAAGAAGATATAAAGAACTGTAATAATAAGAAACAACACAGGTAATTATCAACAATAAGCAAATCTTTCTGCCTTTCTGATTTTCTAACATGGTTTCAGAGCTTTGGTGAAGAACGAAGAGAAATTCAGTCTCAAGAACTTGATCAAGGATCTATTCAAAAGGATTATCTCAGGGAAGGATTCTACTATATTCAAGGAATATGTCTAACAAAATCGAGGGAGAGAACAAACATGAAGAGGCCTCAAACTACAGGTCCTGAAAGAAGAGGATTCACCTCATCTTTGAAAAGAACAAGGTACTAGACTTGGTCAAAGAAAAAGTAAAGAAACCTACACAGGGTTACAATGATGATGACAAAGTGAAATTCAGGGAACTAGAACTGGTGGCTATGACTGTGATGGTAGAAGGAATAAAGGACAACCTTGTCCCATTCATAGCTAACATCGATCATGCTCAGGAAATGTATGAAGCCTTATCAAAGTTATTTACTATTAAGAACATTGGTCAATTATCAAGTTCAAAGAATGAGCTAAGGACCACAAAGTTGACTCAAGAAGACAAAGTGGCATCCTTCTTTGTGAAGATATCAAGAATAAGGGATGATATTTTGGCCATTTATGAAATTATTCTAGATAAAGAACTTGTGATCACTGCCCTATTAGATTTTCCATCCTCTTGGGGTGCTTTTCCTGCAAGCCTCAACAATTAGAAGGAAGCTCCCACTTTTGAAGAACTATGGACTGCCTTCATTTAGGAAGAATTGAGGATCTCATTAGCCAATCCTGAAGGAGTATCAAATGCCAACATTGCTCAACACAAAGGAAGGAAATCAAAAGGACCAAGGAAGAAATTTGACATGTCCAAGGTAGAGTGATATCAATGTCATAAGAAGGGTCACTACAAGAGTGATTGTCCTGACAATCCAAAGAACATGAAGAGAGATACAAATTATGCTAAATTTGCTGAAGAAGGAGACCCAAAGAAAGAATCTGATATAACATATTTTGGAAAGGACATTTTTATTGTTTTTATAAGTTTGTAGGTATCCCACAAACTTTGGAGGGAGCCCCCAAGAACTCCCAAAGGTAAGTATCTCATCTCCTTCCAGTTATTGGTTTCATGTACTTGTTTAAGTTTAAGTATACTAATCACCATTCTCCCTCTATTGTCTTGATTAGGAAGACATCTACTATATCCTCAAGGAGTATGGAAGGAAGCCACCCAAGGAAAGGTTTGTCAAGAAACAAAGGTATGCCTTAAATTATAATACATTGATTTCTTTATATTAAAGGTTTATTCATTTGTTAGTATATTACTAACATTGTTATGTCTAGCTATATTGAATCATAATGATTTTTGATTTGGGTGATTCGTCTCTTGGTAAATCTATACCCACCTCACTCATATTCTTAACTGATTTTGAATAACCCTAGATAGGTTCTAGAAAACCCTAACCGAAGGCTATGCTAATGTGAATGTCTGAAACCCTAAACTACTTAGGCATATTGTGAAATGTTGTTTGAAGTTTTTATTGATGATGTCATGTTTGTGATTTTGGTATGATCAGGAAAGCCTAACTTATTAGGGTTGAATGATAAAGTATAAAATCACGAACCTATGAAGTTTTGGTAATGTTGGGTTTGCTATAAACTCATTAGGGTTTGGTGGAATGTGTAAGAAAGACCCTTATAGTGTTTTAGAAATGATTTCTTGGTATGTGTGTGTTTGTTTAATGAAACCCTAGTTTAAATCAAGTTTGGTGTATGTCTAACTCTTATTTGATATCTTGTGAAGTTGGGTTTGACTAACACATGATATAAAATGCCTTTGAATGATGATGAAACCCTAGGTATATATAGATATGTCCTTTTGGTCGAAACCCTAGCCTGGTCTAGGTAAGATGTATTAATTTTGTCAGACATATGATGTGCTTATGAATGATTATGAATACCTAGATATGTGTGTTGACCTGGTTATTGATGGTCATAAGTCTTAGGATTTAATATAAGTCCTTGCCTGAGATTCTAAGATGATGATATTTGGAAATCAAGGTTTTTGCAGGTAAACCCTAGTAATAGTTAAATTGTCTAGTATGTGTGATATAACAATTTGAGATCTATTTATTGATTGTTGAGATTATGAAAAAAGAATTATAGGGTTTTGGAGTTGAACCTTAGTAGAATTAAAATCTCTAATGTATGATGACAATATGATGATTTGAGATTTATGATAATTGAAATCTGAGTTTTGGTTGGGATTGATATTTGATTGAAAATCTAGGGTTTTCAACTAACCTTAGTGGAAGTTGGTCATGTTAATGACTAAGCTATGATTGATTTTGATTGATTCTTTTCTATGAAATCTAGGATTTGTATCAAAACCCTAGTAAGAAATCTAGCATATGAATTTTGAAAGGTTGTTAGATTCCTTGTATTTGTTTGAATTGTTTCTAGGGTTTGCTATATGTTGTAGTAATATATGTCATACCTTTGAAAGAAACATTGAAACCCTAGATGGAGTGATAGTTGTTATGAAGTAGTCTAGGGTTTATGACAAAGTCTCTAATAAGATGTTGAAGAGTATATGTCTCTTGTTTGCAATTAAGTCTGGCTATTTGATATGTATAAAGTTGAAATGCTTCCATGATTATGATATGGATAACTTCATTCTTCTATAGTTTTGGTTGTGCTTTCTATCTATGTTTATTATGTACACAATATTCAATATGGCGAAGATGCTCGTTGATGTGACAAACATGATGAGGATGCTAATAACTCTGATGAAATGGTTGGAATTGGTAAAATATTCTCCGATGACGTTAATAAGAAGTTGATCTCCCTGAGGAAGCCTACATAGAAGAGATATCCCTAAGATTAAAAAGGAATTCTAGATGAAGAGATTCTTCCTGGTTGAGAGGGAGGGCATAGCTTGGATTTTGTTAATGAATTTTAGAGGATATGTTGTTGCATGAAAAGTAGGAAAGGAAAGTACATAATTGAGGAATCTTCTATCAAAGATTCAGTTGATAGTCCTATGAAGTTAAGGAGCGACATCTAGACTGACCCCAGAGGTTTGTATTTTATTTTGTACATGTATATTATTGATTGGGGTTGTGTTTCTACAGGTAAATGTCTTGAAGGTTTTTGATAGCATGTTGGTTAGCGATCAATTTGATTAGGAAAGATTTTTTGTCCTTGATTTGTCGGATCAAGGGGTGTTGAGGCTTTAAGAGTGAAGCATTGCCTATGAGGACATTTGACCCACACTTTGTGTTGACGTCTAGGTCCCAAAGCTGGAAATGTTGTGTTGATCATTGAGATTTGACACACACATGGGTTTATGGGTTAATAGTTAGCAACTAAACCTGATGGTACCTAGAGAGGTTGAAAGCTTAAGTCCATGTTATTCCCACCTAGATAGATTTCCTTGGTCAGGAATCTAGTCCGTGGCATTGTCGTGCCTAAATTGTTGAGAGACCAATGGAGAGATTTCCCTGGTCAGGAATCTACTCCATGGCATTGCGGTGCCTAAAATTCTTCATGGTTCATATAGTTTGAGATCTTCTATTGTACTTGTACATGATGAATACCTCCTTAGTTAAGAGGGAGTTTTGGAAAATGTAACTAGGTTCAGTATTCATTTAATGTATTTGAGTCATAATGTAATGTACTTATCAAAATAATAAAGAAAATAATTTTTATTATTATTGTTGTTACTTATTAAAGCATAGGTTTCATGCTTGGGTCACCTTGTTTTAGGTCAAAGTCCCCATTAAGGAACTATAGGATTTATTCTAAGTCAATAGAGGTATTGTACTTTTAAAGAGATCCTTTTTGAACTTTTGAATTATGTAAAAAGGTTAAGTATTGATTCAAATATGATTTAAGTATCCTCCACACCAAGTTGGCCTAGAAGAGAGATCATGTCGGCCTAAAGACCCTAATTCAACCCACAAGAAGTCTATAAATACAAGCTAGTTGAAGTCATTCAAAGCATCAATCTCTCAAAAGAAGTTCAATATCTCTTGTAGTAGGGAAAAGTGCGAAATCTATTGTCAGGAAGCCGAAATAAGTGCGATTTTGGGGGAGTGTAGGGACAAAGGAAAAATTGAAATTTTGGTGCCTCTCTCTCTCTCTGTTGCATGTCTTGGATTGTGAGATTGAAGTATTCCAAGTTTCATTGTTTTTAGAAGCTGTCAGTTGCCAGAAGCTACTGTCTAGTCGAAGTTGCTGGATAGGGGTCGAAATTCTGGAAGGCTGACTTAGTGTGGAGGGAAGATCTAGTCTTGGTCTAGGGTGAAGAGTCTTAAATAATACTACTGGGTTTTCCCCTCCAGCGGGGTTTTTCCCTGAAACTGTGCCTACATCTGGTGTCTATTGTTTTATGTATTACTTCTTTGGTAATTGCGTGATAAACTAAAAGAAAAAAGATATAAAGATTCGTAATAATAAGAAGCATCACAAGTAATTATCAAGAATAAGAACATCTTTCTGTCTTTTTTATTTTCTAACAATGCCCGGTCGTTGAGGGATCTGTCATTCTCTGTAACCCATACACAGGCATCCCATTGTCATAGTGGAAATGACGTCAGTGTGAGGCCTTGAGAGGAACATGGAAGGCAATTTGGGAATCTTGAGTGACCACAAGAGCCACCAATGGGTGATACAGGGACCTCACGTAGGTCAACACATGGTTGGGGAACATCGACATCGCGTCAGTTGGGTAATGGTTGGATACTAGAGGTCGAACACCCCATGAACACAGATGGAAGAATGTTCTAGGGAATCCCAGACACTGGGGACCATCAGTTGACGACACATCAGTTAACGAAGATTTCTATGTCCCTTAGGGTCATTACTCGGAAGTAATTGGATGGAGGCGTCGGGGTTATGGGGCCACAAGGAAATCGATACATAGCATGTGGAGGATCATGTGGCACCCTGGAACAATGGAATTGCGTACCCATTGCGAAATAAATATTGATAGGTACAAGTGTCGGGATGGACGAAAGTTGGATGGTCACACTCATATTAATATTGTAGGCTGGTAGTAGGAGAGTTGGCCGTTGGTGCAGAGTCGTGACACATCAGCCGATAGGTCTGGTTTGGGGGGGGGATCGAATAAGAAATTTGATATGTCTTAAGGGTCCCAGAGACGTGACATTTCAGCCAAGCAGACTGATTCCAGGGGGAGTCTCATGTTAGGAGTCGAGATGTTGAGAGGGTTCCGAAGTCACACCTAATGGAAAAAAAAGAAGTACACATAGTTATCTTTTACCCCATTCCTCCAATGTTAAATGCAGGGGTCAGGTATGTTACAAAGTGGTATCAGAGCATTAAGGTTCAATACTTGGACTTGATGGGCTTCGTCACGAGAAATTGAGGAAGTTTTATTAAGTAATTATAATACCGAGTCAGTTTGGACTGTGCTTGCTAATTGTTAATGAAATTGTGCTAGGATAAGTTATTTGATGGCTAATAGCTCTATGGGAGCATGATTGTGATTGTGAATACATTTTCTTCATTAGTTATGTGCCAATTGCATGATTGAATGAGTATTGCATATGATTTATAAGTGGATTATACGTTAACATTTTTTTTTTATTACCGTAGGAAACCCCATGACACTCTGTGAATGCAAACTCATGATCCTGATTTGTGTTTAATGTTGTTTTAAAATGTCTCACAATGTGTTTTATTGAAATCATGTTACAAAAAACATAACAAAAAAATATACAGTGATGAGAACCATAATGGTCAAATATTGTTCCTATCATTCCTAGCATGGAAGTGACGCAGTTAGAACCAATGAAGTAGATAGATTAGTTGGGCAAGGGGGAGTAAATCAATCCCCCGATTGGATGGACATCCTGAGAACTATTCGGGATGAGGTGAGGAACTTTAAGGTTGGTAATGTGAGGATGGTAAGAGCCCAAGAGAGACATGTTGAGATCAATGGGGTTTTCTATAACAACCCTGGTGAAAATTTCATGTAATAAAAGTTAATAAAGGAAAAATAAGACCATGCTTAAGGGACACTTCTTCCACGCTGAATGTTGGGAAAATATATCCTAATGGGCATCACAGGGTGTGTGTTTTGGCTAAGGAAAATTAGCAAAGGCTAAGGCAAAAAAGGAAAAAAGGAATTTTAGCACATTTATTTATGAAAATAAATAAAATTAGGAGAAAAGTAAGGTGAAAGGTCACAGGTTGCATGTGAGGAGGAAAATGAATGAAAAATAATGGAAAATAAAGAAATTAGAGGCCTCATTCATAAAAAGGATTCTAAGGATTAGTTGGTAACCTTTCGTCGATTTATCTTTGGAGCTCTCTCATTATTCTCTCTCTCTCTCTAGCTCTTGATCACTTAGAGTTTCTTGGAGCACTCTAGCTTTGGATCAAGGCACGAAAAGAAAGAAAAGTAAAGGAAAAACAAGCATGGATGAAGAAAAGGGTAGAAAGATAAAGCAACTTCATCAAGAATAATTGCACGTAACCTCTTGCATGTGTGATTTCCTAGTTGGTTTGGACATGCACGACTTTTCATGTTGGTGTATGGTTCTCTTATTGTCAGTGGCATGGATTTTCCAGGTTATGACAATGATTTTCAGCCTAGCCTTTCCTTTCTCTGGATGCCATGGTGTTGGGATGTTTATTTTGGTTTTTGAGCTTTGGTTTGTCGGATGGATTTCAGAATCCGGGGAGGAAGTGGTCTCAAGTTCCATTCTCAAAGGCCTAGGAATCCCTTGATTGGTTTTGGTGGGATACGCAGTAAAGCCTAAGGGATAAGTCTTGGATTAGGGCTTAGTGATCTGGGTTTGGATTGCGGTAAATCTCGAGAGACAAGGAGACAAAAAATTCCTCAAGGATAGTGATGGATTCTGGATGGCATTCCAAGTTCGGTTCGGTTGTGATTGGAGCACCGGTTTTGGTGTGATCACGGTTTGATGAGGGGTGAGGTGGTTTAACCTCTGGATTCCATTGGTTGTTCTATGAGAACCCACATTCATGTTTGGAATATGGCACGAGGGTGACTGGCTGAAAGAGAGATTTGGTTAAGCCATGTCTATGGTCGGGTGGTACCTGGAAGTCCTGAACCTGGTCAGATTTGCCCATGATTAATAAAAGCTAAGTTCTATCAAATTTTCACTTGTATCTAGGTGGATTTAATGGCTGCCTTATCTCTGATATTTATATGGTTTTATGATGGTTATAAGCATGGTTGAATGACTAGTTTATGTCATGGCTATTTCATGTAATTACTTGTAACTGTTAAATGGATTGATGCAAGACCTCATTGGTGATATAATAGTTCATTGGAGAAGGAGGTGATCCTTTCGTTATGTTTCATAAGTTAATTAAGTCATTTATGCTCTGTCTTGTATTCTAGACCTGTAGGTTGCATTGATGCCAAGTGTTTGACAAAATGTCAATCCCAGTTGGGGATGCTCTGGCCTAGTCTTGAGGCTGAGTTTTGATTTATCATCATTGTTATCATGTCTTTAATGGATTTTGAGGGTTCCAACAAGTTATGCGTAGAGATCAGGGTTCTATGCTAGAAACGTGGCTCAAATCTTGGGATTACTAGAAAATCAGAGTGTTTCCTTAGGGAGTAATACATTTGGCTAAGGGCTGGAGAGTGTTATAGTTTGCTTGGGTTATGGCTAGGGAGCGTTACTCTGGCCTAAGTTGGCCAAAAATTCAGTAGGACCCATGGGAAAGATATATAAAGTGTGTGTTTGGTTCCTGTGGGCCTTGAGGTTGATGTTTGATGACTCTGTATTATGATTTTGTCGGTTCCCATTCCTTAAGGTCACATAGGAGGTTGAATCCCATCATAGTAGCCTCTCATCTCATGTTTACCTCGGTTGACATGGTTACTTTGGGTAGACCTGGGAGGGGGTTTTACAAATTGGTATCAAAGCATGGTTCACCCCTTAGACTGAATGGGCGGTGTGTGTTGGTAATGCATGCGTGTCAATTACATGTGTGTCTCTTACACTTGTGTTCCATGTGCTTGAAGCATTGCATCATGTTGATCATGGTTGTAGTAAGGTTATCATGAGGAACTTGATGTGGTTTTGTGAAATGTATCATCAGGTGTACATGACTGGTTACTTGATTATATGTAGCTTGACTGCATCCTTGTATGTTAGGTTGCATTCTTGGTTAATCTAACACATGTGTCAGTATTGTAGGTTGATTACAAGAATTGATCGCTTATGCTCGACTACATGCGGTTATGCGTACGTGTAGTCGATTTGGCATTTCTTATGCATGTTGATAGTTGCATGTGATATTGTGTACAAGGGAATAATGATTGTTATCATCCATGCGGTCATAGCATGCATTATTGATATGCCCTTGCATTGATGACCGATCCTACCTAGAATTATATTTGTGTGTTGATGCAATTATTCGATGAATGTCTATATGATATTAAGTTTATGTTATACATGTATCACATTGAATGGGTGATCTTGCAAATAAGATATCCTCCCCAAGCTACACTAAGGTACGTTGATTTATTGTGATTTGGTTATATGACATATTATGCATGGCACGAAGAAACATCAATGGCTAGCAAGATGATATATTACAAAGACTCTCCCTATGAATTTGAAGAGTAGTGTGGTATTGAGAATCCTTCCGATTTGGAAGTTAAATTGAGAAGCTTGAAGGAAGAAATAAGGAGTTGCAAAGCAGACAATGACAAAATCATGTAGGCACAAGAGAAACAAGTAGAGGTGAATGCAATACTACTTCAAAGTTTTTCAAATTTGCAGCGACAAGGACCACTTCGGATCATCCATGTATAGGAGGACAAGACTAATGGGGCATATGGCAACAATTCTCATAGTAGACATAGGTTGGATATATCTGACACAATCAGAGATGGCAAGATGTTGGACACTCTGGATAGGAGAGGTACTGGACACATGTATTATTCTAGTTCTGGTTCTGATAGGCATCATGATCGTCATTGTTATCATCCTTACAGGAGGAGTGATAAGGGATAATTTCCAAATGAGTTTAAGAAAGTGAATCCACCTACCTTTGATGGAGAGATGAAGAAATCATAGGATGTAAAAGCATGGTTACTGGGTATGAATAAATTCTTCAGATTGCATGATTGCTCAGAAAACATGAAAGCAAGGATAGTCACTTTCAGTCTCAAAGGTAAAGCGGATATTTGGTGGGAAGATGTGAAGAATGTTAAAGGTATTGATGAAGATGTTTTGACTTGGCATGTGTTTGAAAGGCTCTTCAAGAATAAGTACTTGTCGAAGAGGTACTATGATGACAAAGCTAAAGAGTTTTAAGAGTTGCGAATGGGTTCTATGATAGATGAGGAGTATACTAGTAGGTTTCTAGAGATGTTGTGATATGTGCCTGACCTCAAGGAGGAAAAGACTAAGGTTAATTGATTCATCAATGGATGGAAAGTTGCATACAAAGACCGGATTGGGTTCGATGGGCCTAGATCGCTGGAGGAGGCCATCCGAAAATTGAAGCATTGTTATGGGTAGTTGAAGTGCAAAGTTGAACCTAAAAATGACTTGAAAAGAAATGACAAAGCTAAAGGAAAATGACCACCAAAGAGAGGAAGACCTCAAGATGCAAGTGAGAAAGAGAATGTTGTTCCCTACAAAATATTCAATATAGCTAAGAAGGTACATGGAGAGCAGCAGGCCAGAGGTAGTGGTAGGGAACCATTGCAGTGTTAGATATGTGGTCAGGGTCATCATAAGAGGGATTGTACGCAATATCAGAGTGGTGATAGACCCCAGATTTATAGTGCTCAGGAGGTGCTTACAGTTGGTGATGTTGGTCATAGAATTCCTCGGATATATGCAGTTGTGGACAACAGGCAGGCAAATCATCAAGAATTAATCATTGAGATGGATTGTAAGCTTTGTGATAAAGTTGTTTCTATTTTGATTGATCATGGATCTAAATATAGTTATAGTAATCTTGACTCGGTGTACAAGTGTGGATTTAGAAAAGAAATCTTGGTTGGTACAGTTGGCTATAGGTATGAAGAAGTGAGTTCAACATTGGGTAAGAGCTTGTGCATTTCAGTGAAATGGCATGCCTACAATAGCACATTTGAATGTACTTCCATAGGGATATATAGAATGCTTTTGGGTATGGATTGTTATACCTTCACAGGACCAAAGTGGATTGCTTCGATAAGGCCATTGAGTGTGTGGATGATAGTTGTGGAAAGAGGACTTTGAAGGGAAAGAAGAAGCCTACATCAGTGAGGATGATTACCACTATGCAGGTTAAGTGTAGTTGCATAAAAAGTTGTGTGGTTTTTGTAGTAAAAATCTCTAGCGACAAGGGTAAGGAGGTTGAGGGTGCAAATGTGTTAAGCAAGTACCCAATTTTGCAGTAGTTTCAGGATGTATTCCCTAAGGACATTACAGAGTTTCCACCTCACAAGGAGGTAGAATTTTATATTGAATTTGTGCTAGGGTCAGCTCCAACATCAAAAACACCTTACAAGATGAGCACACCTGAGTTGGTAGAGTTGAAGTTGCATTTGAAGGAAATGTTGGACAAAGGATACATCAGACCCAATGTATTATCTTAGGGCACACCAGTGTTGTTTGTAAAGAAGAAAGATGGTACTCTTAGATTGTATATTGATTATAGGTAGTTGAACAAGGTAATGTTCAAGAACAGGTGCCCTTTGTTGAGGATTGATGATTTGTTTGATCAGTTGAAGGGAGCAGCAATGTTCTTTAAGATCAACTTGAGATCGGGATAACATCAGGTATGCATCAACAAAGTTGATATCTTCAAGACTGTGTTCATGATTATGTATGGGCATTATGAGTTTGTTGTTGTTCTATTCGGTTTGAATAATGCTCTAGCTACATTCATATGTTTGATGAATAGTGTGTTGCATCCTTATTTGGATAAGTTTGTTATTTTTTTCATTGATGACATACGGGTATGTTCTAAAAATGAGGAAGAAAATGTCGAACATCTAGCAAGAGTGTTGAGGTTACTAAGGTAACATCAGTTGTATGCTCAAATTAGCAAATGAAGCTTCTTTTATACTGAGGTACATTATTTGGGACATGTTGTCTCCATGGAAGGCATTGCAGTAGAGCCAGAAAAGATAAAGGTTATCATGGAATGGACAACTCCTAAGAATGTATATGAGGTGAGATCATTCATGGGATTGGCAGGTTACTACAAGAGGTTCATCAAGAACTTCTCATGCATTGAATATCCTATCACATCATTGCAGCAGAAAGGTAAGAAGTTCAAATGGACAAAAGAATGTGAGGCTAGTTTTGAGCAGCTTAAGTAATTGTTGAGACAAGCACCAGTGCTAAAGATTGCGGATCTGGATAAGGAGTTTGTAGTGTGTACATATGCTTGCAAGAGAGGATGTGGTCGATTTCTTATATAAGAAGGACATATAATGTGTTATGAGTGAGGGAAATTGAATGCACATGAGAAAAACTACCCAACACATGATCTTGCGTTAGTAGCGATTATACATGCATTGAAGATGTGGAGACATTATCTTTTAGGCAGGAGGTTCACATTGATGAGTGATCACAGTGGGTTGAGGTATATTTTTTATTAGCTGAATCTAAATGCTAGGAAAGCTAGATGGTTGGCTACCCTTAGTGAGTTTGACTTCGAGATCATATACATCAAAGGAAAGGAGAATCAGGTTGCAGACACTCTTAGCATGAAGGCAAAGGTAAATCATATAGCAACTATGAGCTCTTATGGGACAAAGTTATAGGATAGGATTTTGCAGGAAGGACATCGTGATGACAAATACATGGAGATCATGCACATGTTACAACAGGGTACATGTACATATGTAGGTAACGGTATGGGTGCAAGTACAAGTACAGGTGATCAGAATGCAAATTATCGTCTCATGATAGATAGACCGGTGAGATTTAGAGACATGATATATGTACCGAATTGTAGTGAGCTGAAGAAGCTTATCTTGAGGGAGTTTCATGTCAAGCCATACTTAGGTCAGCCAGGATATCAGAAGACAATGACAACAACTAAAAAGTTATACTATTGCCTGAATCTGAAAAAGGAAGTGGTAGAGTTCATATCTAGATGTTTATATTGTCAGCAGGTAAAGGCGGAATGCAAGCATCCAGGTGGTCTACTACAACCTATAACAATTTTAGAATGGAAATGGGAGGTCATTTCCATGGATTTCATCATAGGTTTTCCGAGGACGGTGAAGTAGAATGATTCTATTATGGTCGTGGTCTATAGGTTGAGCAAGGTAGCTCACTTCATTCCAGTAAAGACTATGAATTCAGCCAATGAGGTAGCACAGGTGTTCATCAGAGAGAGAGTGAGACTACATGGTGTATCAAGGAAGATTGTGTCGGACAGGGATGCGAAGTTCACTTCCAAGTTTTGGAAGGAGCTATCTGCAGGCTTGGGTACAGAGTTGGCCTTCAATACAACTTATTATCTGCAAACAGATGGATAGACAAAGAGGGTTAATAGGATCTCGAAAGATATGTTGAGGATGTAAATGATGCACCAACAGAGGAAATGGGAAGAGTATCTACCATGATGTTTTTCTTTTGAATAGGTTATTCATTGTAAATATTGCAATGAGCTAAGTTATAAAGCTCCATAGGCAGTATGTTTGCCTTTCAACAGTTTTGATGAGATCATGGTGTCTTTTAACACTGAGGATGATGTTTCCTAAGGGGGAGGGTTCTGTAACAACCATGATGTTTCCCAAGGGGGGTAGCGAGAGAGAAGAAGAATGCAAAAGAAGAAGAGGGAAGTAAGAGGAAGGGTTTCTAGAGGGGAGAAGAAGAAGTTAAATGATTGAGATTAACGGTAGCCAACTATTGTTGATCTCGTCCCCTCCATATTTATTAATATTGTTGGGATGTTTGATGATCCCTAAAGCTTCCCTAAACTTGCGCTTGAAATAATGATTTTCCTTCGTGATAATTTCAGTGTTTTCAAGGCACAAGTGGTGCTTACTTTTCAATGAGTGTTCAACAAGAGCAGAGGAGTGAATTCTCTCTTTCTTTATGTCAGCCCCATGTTCCCCGGGTCTTATTCTGAACGACCAACCAATCTCCCCAATGTAGTACTTTCCACATGGACAATTAATCTTATAAACTTCTTTGAACTGAAATTGATCAACCTTATCTTTGACAGATCTCATCTTATGCCAGATGGTTTCAAGGGGCTTGAATGTTGTGATAATACCATTTCTTTTGAGGATTTTTGCAATTTTGTCAGTGGTACCACAAATATATGGGAGGAACGCTTTACCTGTAGGGGAAGGGGAAGGGGAAGGGGACTTCAGGGAGTGAGACTTTCTTTCGTCTTGTTTGATAGCTGTGCAAATGTCTTTGTAATTGTAGCTATTGTCAAGAAACACTTTTGTAAGGTTGTCTATTTCTTGCTGGAAATATTCTTTATCAGATAACCTTGAGGCTCTAGTGATGAGTGTGTTTAAAATCCCCATTTTTTGCGTTGGATGATGGTGAGAATCGACATGGAGGTAGTTATCTGAATGAATCTTCTTTCTATATACTTGATGTCCTATGCTACCATCTTCTTTTCTAGTGAGAAGAACATCTAAAAAAGGAATGGTATTATGTCTTCAAGTTCCATGGTAAATTTGATATCTTCAGAAATTCCATTTAGACGATCTAAAAACTTGTTAAGTTCCAAGTCACCATGGGGCCATTTTACATTGGTGTCATCAACATATCTTTTCCATCTTTTTGGCTTTAAGTGATAAGTGTTAATGGCCTTCTTCTCAAACATCTCCGTAAAGAGGTTGGCAACAATGGGTGATAAGGGAGAGCCCATTGCCACACTAGTAGTTTGTTCAAAGAATTCCCCTTAGAAACTGAAAAAGGTTGATCTAAGACAGATCTCTGCAAGTTTAGCTGTTAGAGGGTCAGTAACACCTTTGACAACTTCGATTGCTTCATTAAGAGGAATTTTGGTGAATAATGAAATAACGTCAAAGCTTACGGTCATATCCTTAGGTTCATACTTGTCATCCTTTATTAGATCAACAAAGTGTTTACTATCCTTAATGAAGGAGTCAATGTTACCAACAAGAGGGCTAAGTATACCAGAAACATATTTGGTTAACATATATGTGGTAGAACCAATGGTGTTTACGATCGGTCTCAGTGGAATTCCCTCTTTGTGAATTTAAGGGAGACCATAAATTCTAGGGGTGATTTCACTGCATGGAATTAATTTCTTCTTTAGATGGTCATCGAGATTTGATTTATTGACAACTTTCTTGACCTCTTTAATAATTTTTGAAATCCGATTATGCTGCAGTTTTGTGTAACTTCCACTATTGTAGAGGTGATCTCTCATTTTTAAGTAATAATCCTCCTTGTCCATAATTACTATTGCTCCACCTTTGTCAGCCTTGAAAATGACAATATTGTCATCATTTCTTAGGGTTTTGAGAGCCAATAAAAAGAAAGCAAGAAGAAATAAATTATTTTAACGTCCACGAGGCTAAAGATAGCCTATGGAACATATTGCTTCTTCATCTACTTGATGTATTCAACCCTTTTTTTGTTAAGCTTCAAAATAAATGCTCCCAACTTCTCGACAAACCCCTCGCTAAATAGATTATCCTAAGAGCTAGCTTCCAGCATATCTGCATAACTTTACTTGTTGTCTTTGAAGGCCTCACATTCTAAAATGAAATGTTTTTCTATTTCCATTTTTCTGGAAGAAAAAAAAAATGCATACTCTTTCCTCCCACACTTCTTTTGGCTTTTTCCAGCACCCTGTTTCACAACGGAGTTGATGAGAATTAATCCTTAACTGAGCAATAAGAATTTTGGCTCTCCAAGAGATATTGACCTCTATGTATGCTTTTGGTTGATGACTACGAGTGGGATTAAACACTTCAATATAATACTTTTTATTTTTTCCTAGCTCCTTATCCCAAATATGCTTGTGGAACTTTTCCATCACAAAAGTTTTTATCTCTTTGCTGTTTATGAGACACACGTTGAAGCAAATACCCCATTTACTAAACCATTTGTTATTTTGCTGCATCCAAGTTTTTTTGCTCTTGCACAATCTATCATTAAAGACAACCTTAGGCCATCTACCCTCTTTCATTTGCTCAAATTTTTTTAAATACCTTATACTCGCACCATAGCAATTTCTTCAAGACCAGTAGTCTATGTTTCACTTAACAAGATAGCATAAGGAATTGCACTTTTAATCTTAAATTTGTTTGTAATCAAACATTTCTGAATTTTCTCAATTTGTCTCCACTGCATATCGGATGTACTGCTGATCCATAGTTCACAACCATAGAGAATCACCGGAATCACTAGAAACCCAAAAGAATTTGAGTGGTTTTCTAGTCATAGTAATTTGTTATTTAGATTGGATTTTGGAGATTTAGCTCTGCTCATGATAAAAAGCACAATTGACTAATTCGTTCTTTGTCAACATCACTTAACCCTCGAATGCTATCCTTTCAAAAGGGATTCATTATGGGGCAATGACAAACTCTAGGCCTTTATTAAGCACGTCTATTTAATCGTTGCTTAATATATGCGAAGAAATGTTGACCACTTTGTTGCTTGAAGAAGGAGGTTGAACGGAGTTAATGGTAGTTTTGGACGAAGGAGGAGTTGTCAATGATGAACCATTGGCTTTATTATTACCATTAATGCCTTCATTATTTCTGGTAGTTGCTTCCAAAAATTTCTAAGCTTGTGACTACCATAGAATCCATGAAATTTCCCTGCTAAGCTATGTTCATCTCTTTCTCATGCATGTTCCTCCTTCTCATGCATGAATTTTTTTTCTTGTACTAATAATTTGATAGAATATGAATTTGGGGGAGTTCAACCCACACATTTCTATTGTGGAAACTCAATTTTCACCTATAGGTTAGAACTATAGAAAGCACATGCATCTCTGACATGGCAACCTAGTGCTCTCATAGCACATGTAAAATACCCTTCCTGCTAAATTTTAAATTAAATTCTCTAATTGAAACAAAATTCATATAGACAACATGCCCCAATTTTTCTCATGCACCTCACTCAAGCAAACAAAACAACATTGAAGTAAAAGTTTACACAATCTAATTAACATAGTAAAATATAATACAAAACTCATCTTTTAATGGAAGAATTTGACTACCTACATTAAAGGAGAGGTTCCTTCCAACCATAGGCTTATTGTTCTATTTCTCCCAATAGCAAGCCACCCTCAAGATGGAACTTCTCTCTTGGTTGTCCACTATCCACACACAATAGCCCAAAACCAAGATTTTTACTCCAATAGAAATTCCAATCCACCAACTCTCTTTCCCTTGAACCTACACAACCGAGGGAATGTGATCCACTTTTCTTCCATGCAGTGCCTCAAGCTATCCCACTTCCCTAGAAAAATTGACTAGAAAAAATGGTCATTAAGCTATCCCACTTCCTTGGAAAAATTGAATAGAAAAAATGGTCATTAAGCTATCCCACTTCCCTAGAAAAATTGCTATCCCACTTCCGTGGAAAAATTGACTAGAAAAAATTGTCATTAAGCTATCCCACTTCCCTAGAAAAATTGACTAGAAAAAATGCTCAGAAAATTACCATTTTGTCTATTAGTTAGACTACTAGCGTAAATATAGATAGAATTATTTTTTCTCAAATATTTTTTTTCAAGCAAAATTATTACTTTTTGTTGTTTAAATTACAATACAATTTCAAGCAAAATTGTTATTTTTTGTTGTTTAAATTACATTTTTGAATGTATAAATGGATTCAACACCTTAAAAAATCTGAATAACTGAAACCCCGGTTTTAAAGAATCTCTTATGAATTTTGGGTAAAATTAACCGGACAATCTCCCTGAAACCCTTTTTTTTTTTTTTTAATTCTCTAATGAATTTTGGTTAAAACTAACCAGAAAAAAATCCGAATAGCTGAAACCCCGTTTTAAAAAAATCTCTTATGAATTTTGGTTAAAATTAACTGGACAATCTCGGTCAAACCTGATTTTTTTAAAATCTCTCATGAATTTTGGTTAAAATTAACCTGAAAAAATGTCGTGAAAAAGTTCATTTAGTCTATTAATTAGGCTATGGGTATATAATATTATATATATAATGATTGTTCTAGAAACCCCACTGCCACATAGATATATGTATCTGTAGGGTTTCTAGAAAAAACATCCATATTAATTATATATATAAAAAGTAAAAATACGTATAAGAACAAAACCCTAATAACAAAGCCCTAATGATATAAATAGAAGTAGCTAAGGAAGAGGGCGCAGAGCTACCTTTGTCTTACTCTCAACAAAAGGATGCAAAGATTGATGTTGTCTTTGACAGAGTACTCACGCATGAGAAGGAGTAGTTGTATAATGGGAGATGCATTATTTCTCCTAACATTGGAGGCCGAGAAAAAGATTGAGGAAAAGAATGATATAACATCACCATGGAAAGTAAGTTATGAAGTGCTCTCTACTTGTTTCGAGTGTCCAGGATCTTTCTTTGATCACTTTTTGTTTTTTTAGTTCCATGGGTTTTAGATACCTTTTGTCTTCTTGTTCAATGATGGATGTAGTTTAGTTTTCACATCCTTGTTAGAATAGTGAGCTTTTTTATCACATATATAACTTTGGTTTATTCTTGGTTTTGGTTTTGGTTTTGGTTTTAGCAACAATAAGATCTACTACCCAACATGTTATATATAACTTTTTTTTGTTTCCATTAATGAAAATCACTATGTAGCTTTTGTTTATTACTGGTTTTGGTTTTGGCAACAATAAGATCTACTAAGATCTACTGCCCAACTTGTTATATGTAATTTCTTTTGTTTCCATTAATGAAAATCATTGTATAGCTTTTATTTATTTTTGGAAACAATAAGATCTACTGCCCAACTTGTTATATGTAACTTCTTTTGTTTGCATTAATGAAAATCATTGTTTTTTCTTGTGAACAAAAAAGTTGAAACTAAAATTATGCCCAACAATAGGATCTACTGCCCAACAATAAGATCTACTGCCCAAGAGCATTACCGCTCTGATACTAGTTATTATTTCACTGGTCCACACTTTGGTCCGATCCCTGGCTGCTTACAATTCCTTTTGTGTATTAGGGCCACAGGCAAATACAGAGGTGAGAAACAAGGGATTCGACCGACGTCCTTCTCCTCTTGCGCTGATCCAACAAATTACGTTTTATGTTTCCAATACATTTTTATGCAATGCCCTCTTGAATTAATTACGTTTTTCTATTGAATTAATTAAAAGTTCAACAACATGATGTCTTATGCTGCCCCCCTTCACAGATATGGACAACAACGACTCCACTCCACCAAAGTGGAATGAATTTGAACAGTTCTGGCGTCCAGTGGGAGGCTTCAGGATTTCATGATTGTGAGAATAATGGGAGGAGTGTAGTTAAAATTTTATCCAACGGCTACAACGGAAGAACATCAAGGAGGTTGAGGTTGCTGTTGCTGTTGTTGTTTCTGGGGCTGCGGCTATGGAAGAACAACATCAAGAAGGTTGCTGTTGTTGTTGTTGCTGGCGCTGCAACAACAACAAGGTTGCTGTTGCTGTTGTTGCTGTTCAAGAAGGTTGCTGTTGTTCTTGCTGTTCAAGAAGGTTGTTGTTGTTGTTGCTGTTGCTATTGCTGGCGCTGCAAGTTCAATAACATGATGTCTTATGCTGCCCTTCACAGATATGGACAACAACGACTTCACTTTGAAGAGTTCTGGCATCCAGTGGGAGGCTCCAGGATTTCTTGATTGCGAGAATAATGGGAGGAGTGTGGTTAAAGTTTTATCCAACGGAAGAAAAGAAAAGGAATCAATGGCATGAGATGGAGTAAAAGGAGATTTAAAATTACCTTGCATGAACATCAAGGTGGGTCACTCTCTTTATATTTATGTATCTACAATATTTTTCACACATTGAAGTATCATCAACACCCATAACCTCTGTAACCATTTCCATCCGTTCATTTTGTCTCTCAGTTTTTTGCATTATGTTCTGCAATGCTGGTAAATTCATCTGCCTGTTCATTTGCCTCATTGCTTTGGTGACACCCTTCATTGCCTCCCCATGGTTTGAGTTGATTTAAGAGTCCGCCACAAAAATTCCCATTGAGATCAAAGCATAAATGTACTCTCTAAATCTTTGCTATTAAAAAACATAAATTTGGTTCGGAAGGAAGAACTGTGATAAATTGGGAGACTCAAAAAGAAGTATGCCAACTAAATTTTGATCCAGAAACAGCAGTGCTTCAAGTTTCTCCTTTCTACGTCATTGTCCATGGAACTGCAACGATGAATGCAAAGAGCAAAAGTGGTTATGATTTTGCTGTTTGAGTCAAATAGGAAAAAATCTCTGAAGGATGACAACAATAGGGAATCAGTTCCTAGATTAGCTCCAGGTTGTTGGGAGGGAGTTAATGCCTCC
>APFE030289230.1:68018-93016 GCA_000404065.3 Pinus taeda | reverse complement strand
AAGGTACATAGAAACAAACTTGGTGCTAGAAGTCGTAAGTGTATCTTCCTGGGGTATTCAAACACCTCCAAAGCATGCTGCCTCTATGATGAAGTAAATAAAAAGTTTGTTGTATCTAGAGATGTAATGTTTCTTGAATCATCCAAAACTGACAATGTTGTTGAGCGGCAACTTGATCGCTTGGATAGATTCCCAAAAACAAAATCATTTCAAGAATTTTATAATCAGATTCCACATCTTGAAGGGGGGATTCCTATGCTAGATCAACATGTGGAATCTTCTTCTGAAGAACACTCTCCCCCGCATGAAACTCCAACAACGGATGATGCTTTAAGTGATGTAATTGATAGAATTGGGAGACTCAATCTTGATTCAGTCCAACTCAATCAACAGAGAAGCTTGGACGAAGACACTTGAAAGTGTTCATCCTGAAAGTGGCTGACGAAGACACTTGAAAGTGTTCATCCTGATGAAATTGGAAAAACAGGAACCAGAAATTCAAACCGACAAAATGGAGGTGATGTAGATGACTCTAATTCACCTGTTGATATGGATGTTTCTTATGATTGTGAATTGAACTTGTCTACAGATTTTGAACTAACTTCCTTCAAAGAAGTTGCTTCTCATGATGAATGGAAATTGATGCCCTCATAAAGAACGACACTTGGAAGCTGGTTGATCCTCCATTAGGAACCAAACCAATTGGCTACAAGTGGGTCTACAAAAACAAGTACAAAGCTGATGGCTCACTTGACAAGCACAAAGCTAGGCTTGTGGCAAAAGGTTTTGCACAGAAGTAAGGGGTCAATTATGAAGAAACTTTTCCCCCACAGCAAAATGGGCCACCATCCGGACACTCTTTGCACTAACAGCGCAAAACGGTTGGAAAGTCCATCAAATGGATGTAAAAACTACCTTCTTAAATGGAGATCTAAAAGAAAATGTTTTTATGTCCCAACCTGAAGGATTTTGTTGTGAAAGGACATGAACATAAAGTATGCAAACTTGTGAAGTCCTTGTATGGCCTCAAACAAGCACCGCGGGCCTGGTATGAAAAACTAACTGAGCATCTTCTAAAATTCAATTTCAATCATTTTGAACTTGATGATGCAACTTTATTTGTCAAGAAAGTTGGCAAAACAGTTGTATATCTTGTGGTATATGTAGATGATCTTTTAATGACAGGGAAAAATGAAAGTTACATTGCATCCATAAAGAAGGAATTGGGGAAAAGTTTTGAAATGACTTATTTGGGTTATGTTCATTACTATCTTGGCATTGAAGTAACCCAACATTCGAAGTCCATATTTCTTTCTCAAAGAAATACATTGGAGATCTGTTGAATAGGTTTGGCATGACAGAGTGCAATCCTCTTATTACTCCAATGGAACAAAACTTAAAGCTCACATCTATTGAAGGAAAAGAATTTGAGGATGTAACAAAGTATAGACAGCTTGTAGGAAGTCTCAACTACCTAACTACTACCAGACCAGACATTTCATTTGTTGTTGGAATCCTCCCTAGGTTTATGCAAAAGCCTTGTGAGGGACATTGGTCTGCTGCAAAAAGAGTTCTAAGGTACTTGAAGGGAACTCAAGACTTTGGAATCAAGTATACACAGGTGGAGGACTTCAGCTTGATTGGATACTCTGATTCAGACTTCGATGGAGACAAAGAAACTGGGGTATCTACTTCAGGATATGTTATGAGTCTTGGATCAGGAGCTGTCTCCTAGAGATCACGCAAATAATCAGTTCCAGCAGATTCCACAACAGAAGCAGAATACATGGTAGCAGCTGAAGCAACGAAAGAAATTGTGTGGCTCGGGAAAATTCTTGAAGATTTGCAGGTAAAACAAGTACAATCAACTCCACTCATGATTGACAACACCTCTACAATAAACTTGGCCAAGAACCCAAAGTTCCATGATCGAACAAAGCATATCAATACTAAATATCATCTAATTCGACATCATGTTGAGGCCAAAACAATCCATCTCCGTCATTGTTCCACAAATGAGCAAATTGCAGACACATTCACCAAAGCGCTTGGAAGGGAAAAGCTTGAACGATTCAAAATGATGCTTGGACTCACCAACATCCCTTCATATTAAGGGGGGGAATGTTGACACCTAATCCTTGTGATTGGGTGAATTTTATGTAAATAATTAAATTAGGAATGTGAACAGTCATAGGGAGATGAACTGAGCAGTCACTCCCTATTGTATATAACAAAGACCTACCTATGGAATAATATACAAATCAGTTTTTGTTTTGTGGAGTTACTGCCTGGCCTGACATTTTTTACTGTTAACAATTCAATCTACCAATCATATAAAGTTGAAAACAAAAAACAAAAAATGTGCAAACTTAAAAATATATATACATTTCAAAAACATGTACTACTAATTTAAATCTTTGACATCGAAATTTAGGGGAAAAAACAACACATGGATAAACGCAGAAATAGTAAATATTGAGAATTAATAATAAAAAAACTGCAAACAAATAATATTTGTTTGATAAAAATATCATGGAGAAAGGATGACAATTAGCATAATCATCCATAGAAATTTTAATGTACCATTCACCAAAAGGGTAGTACCATTCACAAATAATTTTAAGTTGTTGAAACGTTGAGGTCAACTTGTTAAATTCATATCTATTGATATCTTTGCAAATCTTGTTGAACATGAGTGACCCACTAGTTGATCTCACTATATATTCTATGGATACTTTGTTTACCCTCAGACCCCATGTTGCAACAGGGTTGTATGAAGGATATTGTAATTCTAATCATTGCGGATTGAAATTTGAAGTTGAGAAGTTTTCCACTTAATAAATCAACAAATGCCAAACACTTAACCATTTCAACCGTAGTCACAAAACTTAATAATAATCACATTATCATTACAACATTCGTCAGCAATAGGGTGCTTGGTGAGTGAATTTTCTAACCTTTTACCCTTTTTCTAATAATAATTTTGATTTATACTTTAGGTCACTTTTATGATTATATGTGTCATTTATATATAATTATAGATGAATAATTACTAATTTGAAAAATTTAAATATTTTTCTTTATTTCGTATTTTATTTTTCGTTATTATTTTTCTATTGGTGGCGTTGTATTGGCTACAACCACCCTCCAAAGTTTTGCCTTAGCTCATTTTGGAGCCTCCCTACTAACCTTTCATAGCACCTTGTCTTGCTTCATCAAGTACACAAGTTTCAGTGTTTTTCATGCACAAAGACAACCTCTCGATCACAGCTTGATACATTTCCCTTGCAAGTTGTTCACCCAGACATGGTCCAGCTGCAAGCTGAGTAGCTTCCCCAAGAAAATTGTGCATTTCTGGAGGGAAACTAGCCTTCCCTCTAAAAATTGCGCAACTCTGTCTGGCAGCCTGCTGGGCCCCAAAATTGCGTAATTATGCCAGCCAACACTCCTAGCAAAAATTGCACAAATTTCCCCAGCAGAGCTGCTTAGCCCATAATTTGCGGAAATCTAGGCAGCATTCAGTTTCTCTACCCAGAAATTGTGCAAACCTCCTGCATAGTCAGCCCAGCTCCCAGCCAGAAATGCACATTTTTGTCAAGTAGTTGAGCAGTTGCATGCATGAGCAGTCTGGTTGACCAGTTCCACCCGGGACCAAGGAAACTTGACTTACATGCATGCATGACTTTTTCTTCTTGGAATAGCAAAAGGAAACATGCAAAAGGTATCCCATGATTCAGGGGGCTATTTTTAGCAACCATGGGTTACATGCAAAGTTGTTTTAGAAGTTTCCCTCCAAGGGTCGCTTTTTCCTAGATTTGTGGCATGTGCGTCATGAGCCCAAACTTATTTATTCAACGCATCAAAGCTCATTCTTTCACATCAATCTTGGAGCTTCGATGTCCCACATCACATCCAGGACCCTTCCACACATCCGGCTCATCTATTCATGGGTAAGTGGCCTAAACTTGTCTTTTTCAACATTTCTATCACTTTTTGTGTATTCGCTTGTGTGAGTGTTGTTTTCTTGATTTATTTGAACGCTTGTTGTCGTTTACATGTATACTAGCTTGTCCTAACTATATTTCAGTTCATTGCTATCCCACTATTGTTGCATGCATGAAACTGTTTTGCGCGAACGTTCGCCGAACTGGCGAATCGCATCACCCACATGCATGTTGATCTATTTGTTGAATCTTTTGTTCATGTTTTGCATGCACTATCAATCACTTCTACTATCACTTAGTGTCACCATGCATTCACTGTCTTATTCAATTCCAGTTGCGCCAACCTTGGCCTAGACTCTGCCTTCATTAAGACTGCATTACGCAGTTTGGGGAAGGAAGGCTCTGCGTTCCTCTCCGAAAATGCGCATTTTTTCCCAACACTAGCCTCCAGGACTATTTTGTGCATTTTTGGAGGATAGTGATTGTTGGCTTAGGAAATTGCGCAATTTAGTCCATGGGCCTGCAGTCCTTCCCAGCTGGAATTACACATTGCGCAATCCCAATAGCTAGCAGCCAGTGTGGATTGCACCTTGTGCAAATCCAGTAGCCAGTCCTACCTCCCAGATAGCCTAGACTACCTTTTGTGCAGTTTTGGAAGCCAGTCACCTCGCCTCCAAGAAGAAATTGTGCAATCTTGCTCATCAGTTTCTCAAGTATGTGTTGTGGCATTCCCCGGAATCTGCTTTGTTTTTGCTGACAGATTTCTTTCCATGCATGTTTCTTGTCTCCAGATCTTTCAGGTGTTCATCTGTCTCAATGGCTTCCAAGAGAAGAGGATCTTAGGACATTTATGGAAATGCAACTGGAGCAACAATTAAGCAAGTTTCCTCTATTCTGTCGATCTATGAAGATAAAAAGGTGTATCTAAACAACGACATCAAACTGAAGTAGAAAGAGGTGAATGAAACATTTGCAAGCACTTTTCAGGAACACCTCAAAGACCATATGGTGTACATGAACATTCATGAGTCTGGCTTATATTGGATTGCATGCAGATATCTCATGTTCCCATGCGCAGACATGATACAATGGATTGTCTCTCACACTAATCCCGAGACAATGACCTTGAGTAGTGTCAATGGGACGAAGCTTGCAACCTTATGGGAACAGGATTATGAAGAGATGTATCAGATGTCAGAGTCTATTACTTTCATGCAGACTCCATTCAGCTTACCCAACAACAGTGCTAACTCCAAGGACATTCTGAGGGATTGGGTAAAGGAGCTAGCTTGTTTCAAGATGACATCCAACCAGGTCTACAAGATAAAGATACTGAGGAAGTCGTACAAATACTTGATCATATTTACTTGTTAATTGTATAGCCAAGCAAGCACAGAAACCTTCCCACAGAGTTGGGTAGTTTCACTAGACCAATTGGATAGAGAAGGAAAACCATGTAACGAGTCCAACATACTGGCTCATCAGCTGAAGTAGCAAGTAACAAAGACTCAACAGTTGAATGGAGGTATGAATGTAGAGATTTACATGTCTGCCTACATCCTAGATGTAGTATATTCCCAACACAAGTTCCCAGGCTCAGAGTGGGCATGGTCATTGGCGGAGACTATTGTGAACACATATTTCAAGTTGTTGTTTGAATGCAGATTCAAAGGAGTAATCACATGGTTGTCCGATCATTTTGTCACCACTATTTACAAGATGATATTCGAACAGGATCCACCTGTATGTCAAAGGAAGCAATGGAGGCATTGATAGGCATTTCAGATTGGTATACCTCACCGTCTGGCACTTTCATCCAAATGTTCAGTGTGGAGAAGCCTCTGCATGTTCTTCCAAAGTTTCCTTGGATATACTTGTCATGCAGGAAGTAGAATATCACATCTTAGTAGGATTGATAGCTAGACTGCAGCGGAAGAAGAAGGCACCTTAGCCCACTCTTCCATTGCGGGTTGGGTTACATGATATCCAGAGTATCAAGCAAGCAGATGTCGAAGCAGAACTGATGAAGAAGTACCCATTTGACCTCCAAAGCTACAATCCGTATGACCCACATTACATTGCGAAGGATCACTGCACGAGAGTTTAGTTCAACCGGATCTACGAGGAAATTCATTGGGCCAAGGAGGACCCATGGAGATATTGCTACAGTTTCTCCAAACCCAATGAACCAGTCGGATTCGCTATGGAGTGGTTAGTGAAGCAACGTGAAGCAGCATCACGAAGAGCACGAGAAGTAGCAGTAGTGGTAGTTGAACCAATCATAACAGTGCATGACAAAGGGAAGAGGAAGATTGTCAATCGCATGGAGGAGGATCAAAGCTGCAAGTTTCAAGCAGATCCACTTGTAGACAAAGTACTTATGGATATAGAGGCAAAGAGGCAACAGTGCAACAAGCGAATCATACAAAGGCAGAAGGACATGAAGAGAATGGAAGAAGAAGAGAAGGAGTCGCATGAGCTGAGGGAGAAACTCCGAAAGGAACAAGAGTTGTGCAAACATGAGAGGGAAGCGCAACAGCAGCAAATACAGCTGGGGGCGCAACATGTGCCAACAAACGAAGCAGTGCATGTACAAGTAGTTGATTCATTTGAACATATTGCATTAGGTGAACAGGGTGAACCATCGCAGGGGCAAGACTTTGATCATCAGATAGAATAGGCACTTCAACAGTTAGATGCACACATGGAGCAGCAGGGGTTGGAATGGGACACCAACCTCATGCCTCACCACAAAGAGGTCGACTCACCCACTTCAATGCATCCAAATGATGAACAAGTTTCGAATGACCAAGGAGGCACTGAGATCCTTGGTGATCATCCAAAAGAAGAGATGCACAACATCTTGTTTGATGAATTCAAACATAGAGGTTGTGCAGTCTCGCAAAATGTCAACTCCGGAGGATCAAACATCTCCTGCACAAGTTCAAGAACGAGTGATCATGACTGATGTGTGCAAACATCTAGCTACCTTGGCAGATGCAACCAGAGTGTATGCCGAAGCCACTAGCTCAAGTGTTTGCTTCCTAATAGCCGAGAATGAGCGAATGGAAAAGGAACTACAAACGGCCAAGCAAGGAGGAAACTTAGTGACAATGTTTGCCCGAGTTGAACTAAAGAAGGAAATAACAGATTAAGTATTGTCTGTTGACACGGTTATGCAAGCAATGTACTCCAAGTTTGGTACTGTGCACAAGGCAGTCGTCCATCTCAACATATGGCAGCAGCGATGTGCTAGAAGAGCACACATCTTGATGAATGTGCATGCTATTTTTGATGACATGAAAACATGGATGATGAAGTACAAGGGAGCCCCACTTCAATTACCTAAGATGATGAGGGTCAATGAGGTCAAGCTAAAGGCACATATCCGAAGTCAGATTCGGAATGATGAAGAGTTCTCTTGTTTCATCACTAGCATACAAGCCTCCCATGCATGAGTATTCAAAAGTATGGATGTTTTTGTGCGCACGCATGTGAACCCATCAATCGGGACTCTCACCTAGGTGAAGACAAGGAAGCAGGTCCGACTAGAGCTTGACTCATACTTCAATGAGTTGATGCGCATCACCACCAGCCCAGACTTTCCTATTAGTGCAGACATCATGCACAAGTATGTTGTTGGTCCAGCCACATTAAAGACAATGATGTGCATGATTTCAAACGAGTTGGCTAGAGGAGCCCGAGTAGTGTACCCAGATGCTATGGAGGAGAAGGTCAGGTTTCAGACAGATGTCACCATGGAACACATGGAAACTATCAAAGACTATAAAGCTTGGCATCAATATGTTACTGTTGATCAGCATGAGGATGTTGAGCAATTGGACTTTTATAGTTGTCTAAGTCAAAATTATTTCTAGTTTGGCTTGCTCAAGCTATTGTGTTCACATGGGTACATGTGCATTGTAGTGTTGATTCATGTAAAGTGTAAGTCAAGTGTCAATAGAGGATGTAACACTCATAGAGTAGATGAAAAGTCATGAGGATAGTTGAACAGTCACAAAGGGGAATTTCAAGGGCCACCTCACCCTTTGCTATAAATAGTCCCTCATAACTCATTGTATGGGCTTTTGGTCAGCCAAGATCCTGATAAGACTATCTTGGAGAAATCTTGGACAGTATTGTAAGGAGCCTTGGCTTCTCCACTGCACGGAGCTAGTACATCTCTTTTGAGGAGGATGCAGATGTGGCTGTAATGTTCCACTAATGGGGCTAGCAGGTTTACATGGATGCATTGTATGATTGGGACTTACACTTCTTTATATAATAAGAGCCAGCACATTTTCATGCATATTTTGTTATTGTAGTTGCACTATTTCGGCTTCTTAGCAATATATGTTGTTTAACTTACGTAGTTGTGTATGAACTGCTTCATATGCGATTATATGAATCTTGTTGCAGATGAGTTGTTGGTTTAACCATCACTTTGGATTGTTAGCTAACCTGCTTTCAAGCTTTTGATGCATATTCACTTGTATGTTCCCTTCTTAGTTGATTATTGCTACAGGTTTCCAAGGGGTGCACTCATCTCACCTCCCATGTGTTAGAACCTCTCATTCACCTTCCTTGACTCACTGCAGCGGTCACACCCTTGCTACTAATAGAGTTATCTTACTTTCCTCTATACAACATCGCGGTCAAGACATTACCTTACGACCCATTGCTGGGACTCCTACACCAAACAGTATGAGGTCTAATTGGGACTTCTTACCGAGGAGATCCCCTTGACATGTTGGCAGGTCCAACACTGTTAACATTTCTGGCGCTAGGAGGGCCAGATGATAAGTTGTGTCCTCTCATCCGGTTTTGAACCTTTGTATACCTTTCAGGGATTATTGCACTCTTCTCCCCTCACAATGTTTTTCAAATCGTGAAGATGTCTCCATCACGGGGGAATTTTTCAATCTCTTCTCCACTTTCACCTATGATGGTGAAGGCAAAGTGGCCTAACGTGAGTACTTGCATGCCTTTCTTTCCATGCTTCATGAGGAAGATGGTTGTTCTAATGAACAAGCCAACTTGTTGCTTGCACACACACTTCGTGAATCTCCACGTAGATGGTTGCTCAACCTACCGGCTAACAGCGTGCACTCACTTGAGCATTTCTGTAATCTTATTGAAGACGCTTTCTATCATTTTGATCCAGACCATCTTGACCAAAAATTGTTACAGCAACGGAAGGCTCCACATGAATCGGTTATTGATTTTTGGCAGTGCTTCCGTGACTTGCAGTTTCAATCTCCAAGGAGCCAAATGAAATTTGCTTATATTTGGGATCGGTTTGAGTATTGTCTTAAGAAATATGCTCGTCCCATGAAGAAGTTTGAGATCAAGCCTCGCTCAAAATTCTTCATTGATGGAGCTGCAGAGTATCATGTGGATGTAGGCATTGTCTCGACTGACTGTCCACCTTCCTCTCATTCAACAGCTCCACCACTTCCAAGTGAGGTTGAAGATCATGCTCACACACATGCTCATATTTCACATTCTCCCAACATCACTTCACTCAATTTTTGCGTAGATTTGGTTGTGAGTCCTTTGAGTTCTCATATGCATTATGTTTTATGACTTCCGTCTTTGCACTCGTATGTTTCTCCAAATGATGTTGTCTTGTGTTCATCCATTCTGGGCTCTTCACCTGTTGTGAACAAGGAACAACCCATTGACGAAGTTGGTGTTTCACAACCAACATGTGTTGTCATTCAAGAAGAGTATGAGTGGGATCTTGAGCATCAACACTCAGCGAAGGAGTACTCCCTTCCGTCAGAGCCCCCTCTGTTCTTCCCTAACATCCTTGGTGAAACTACCATCCATGATTTCGCATGTGTGTCTTCATCCATGGATGCACCCATTGTTGATCACTCACAGGACTCACCAGATGTTGGTCCATCATTCGACAATGGAGAGGATAAGTTATTTGTTGAAAATCCACTTGATCTTTCATCTGTCTTTTTTGGAAACATAGAGGATGAGTTTGTCTTCTTTTCATCTACCCCTCTATTTGATTCATCTAATCATGAGGATGCCCACGAATTCATTGTTTTTTTTTTTTTTTTTTTTTTTTTTTTTGGCAGTCGTGATCCATTTGTTTCCATATTTGATCATGATCTTAACTCTATCACAGTTGATCTTTCGAAGCCACCAGTTTATGATGATCTATTTGATGATGAATTTGAATCACCCGAGACTGTCGAGGCACTTCAGCCCGAGCTGATGTTTATGTCAGGTCCTTGCTCTCTTGGGGTTAGTCTCACTTCCAATCATGCAACTGTTCAATCACCCAAGGCTCCTCATCACTCATCTATTTGCATTAAAGATCCATATCACACACAGATCACACTTCCTCCACTCACGCTGCACAATCCCATCGCTCATGCATTAGAGGAATCTTACATTGCAAGCACTCGTGTACGATGCAATTTATCTTTGTTTCTTTCATTTTCTTGCATGTCTCAGTCAAGAGTGTGCTTATGCTTCAAATTTTCACGCAGTGTCACACAACACCATGATAATTCCACGGACTGCTCATCATGCACTTGCACTCACTTATGTCCTGTGGGCACTGTTAGACATGAAGTGTGGTTGTCTTCATTGTTATATCTTTCTTTCTTACTGGTTCGCACAACTGGGTTGCTCGCGGACCAAGCCTTCACCAACATGGGTCTACCAATGTGCCAGTGGATGCATTGGAAATATCACTTCACATGATCAGGCCCATTCACCTCTTGCATGCTTGTTTGCTTGTTTGTTTGCTTGTTTTATTGCTTGTTTGCTTGTTTTCTTTTCTTTCACTTTTGCTTTTTCTCTTGGTTTTCTTTGTTGTTTGTTAGTTTTCTTGTTTCATATAGTTCACTTGTTTCGTTCGTAGGTTAGTTTTGCATGAAACCATGTATGACTCTTGAAACAAGTTGGGTGAAGTACAAGAGGGCTTGTACAGCTATCAATACTTGGTTATATGTCATCTTGCCTCTGTATGAAGAGATTGTTACTTTTATTCCATGATACATCGAAGGAAAATACATACTGTTTGAAGTGAACCTTGGTGAAAACACAACACTTGTGCGCTAATTAGTGTCACCTTCTCTAGTTGGTTGTTTTTGGCTTAACCCTTGTCAGCTTAGTCAAGTAGAGTAAGGTAAGGGGGAAAACCTTAACAGGCACGTCAGAGATACAATAAACTACTTCTCTGCTGGAACAACCTCTTCTTCTCTCAATAAGTCAGGATCCCTCTTCCACCTCTGAAATGAATAATTGTTATGCACAATTGAAAAAATGAAAAATGAAAAAATGAAAAAGTCAAAAAAATTCAAAGTGAAAAATGAATAAGGTGAAAGAAGAGAAAGGCTTCCTGCACAAGGAGGTGATGCAAGTAAATCCGTCAGGGTACTGACCAAGCTCGCTAGAAGTGGAGCCATGCTTGTGTTCCTATGTGACTCCACCGGGGTACTGTCCAAGTCTTCTGGAAGTGGAGCAACACCAGAGATGAAACTAAGACTCTGACGGCTATACTGCTTGTGCACCAATATACTTCTCAACCCCAATCGAAACAACTATGTTTTCTTGGCTTGGAATGTGTGTCAATCAACTAAGAGCTTGGCATATGCTACATCTTACAATCAAGCTAGTGTGAGACGAAGATGAGCTGAGAACTGAACAATACTTCTGGAGGTGTTAGACTTGTTTTTCACGAACAAGGTCCATTCAGAGAGTTGGAGTTCTACCATTGTGTCGCCACGTGTTGTAGAGGGTACAACCACCCTCCAAAATTTTTCCTTAGCCTATTTTGGAGCCTCCCTACCAACCTTTCATATCACCTTGTCTTGCTTCGTCAAGTACACAAGCTTCAGTGTTTTTCATGCATAAAGACAGTCTGTCAATCACAACTTGATGCATTGTCCTCACAAGTTGTTCACCCGGACTTGGTCCAGCTACAGGCTGAGCATCTTCCCCAATAAAATTGCGCATTTCTGGAGGGCATCCAACCTTCCCTCCATAAATTGCGCAATTATATTTAGGATCCTGCTGGGCCCCAGAATTGCACAATTCTGCAATCCAACACTCCCAGCAGAAATTGCGCAAATTTCCCCAGCAGGGATGCTTAGCCCAGAATTTGCACAAATTTGGGCAGCAGTCAGTTTCTCTGCCCAGAAATTATGCAAACTTCCTAGGCAGTTAGCCCAGCTCCCAGCCAGAAATGCACATTTCTCTCAAGCAGTTGAGCAGTTGCATGCATGAGCAGTCTAGTTGACCAGTTCCACCCGGAACCAAGGAAACTTGACTTGCATGCATGCATGACTTGTTCTTCCTGGAATAGCAAAAGGAAACATGCAAAAGGCATCCCATGATTCAGGGAGCTATTTTTAGCAGCCGGGGGTTAAATTCAAAGTTGTTTTAGAAGTTTCCCACCAAGTGTCGCTTTTTCCTAGATTTGTGGCATGGGCATCATGAGCCCAAACTTATTTGTTTGACCCATTAGAGCTCATTCTTTCACGTCGATCTTGGAGCTCTGACATCCCATAGCACATCCAGGACTTTTTGACACACATGGATCAACTATTCATGGGTAAGTGGCATCAACTTGTCTTTTTCAGCATTTTTGTCACTTTTTGTATATTCGCTTGTGTGAGTGTTGTTTTATTGATTTCTTTGAATGCTTGTTGTCATTTACATGTATACTAGCTTATCCTAGCTCTGTTTCAGTTTTCGTTGCTATCTCATTATTGTCACATGCATGAAACTGTTTTGCACGAACGTTCATTGAAACGACAAATCGCTTCACCCACATGCATGTTGCTCAGTTTGTTGAATATTTCATTCATGTTTTTCATGCACCGTCAATCACTTCTACTGTCACTTAGTTTCACCATAAATTCATTGTCTTATTTTCTTTCAGTTGCCCGTCAGCGAGTTAGGCCAACCTTGGCCCGAACTTTGCCTTCACTAAGACTACATTGCGCAATCTGGGGAAGGAAGGCTATGCCTTCCCCTCCAAAAATGTGCATTTTTGTCTAGTACTAGCCTCTAAGATTGTTTTTCTCGTTTCTAGAGGATAGTGACTGTTGGCCCAGGAAATTGTGCAATTAAGTCCCTGGGTCTGCAATCCTTCCCAGCTGGAATTGTGCATTGCGCAATCCCAGCGGCCTGTCTGGATTGTGCATTGTGTTGATCCAATATCCAGTTCTACCTCCCAGACAGCCCAAACTACCTTTTTTGCAGTTCTGGCAGCCAGTCACCCAGCCTCTTAGAAGAAATTTGTGCAAACTTTCTCATTCCCAGGTATGCATTGTGTCATTCCTTGGATTCTGCTTTGTTTTTGCTGAAAGATTCCTTGCCATGCATATTTCTTATCTCCAGATCTTTCTGGTGTTCATCTATCTCAATAGCTTCCAAAAGAACAAGATCTCAGGACACTAATGGAAATGCAACTAGAGCAACAAATGAGCAATTGTCCTCTAGTCTACCGATATATGAAGATACAAAGTTGTATCTAGACAAGGACATCATACTGAAGTGGCAAGAGGTCAATGAAACATTTGCAAGAACTTTTGGGGAACACCTCGAAGATCGTCAAATGTACATGAACATTCACAAGTCTGGCTTATACCAGATTGCATGTAGATATCTTGTGTTCCCATGCGCAGACATGATACACTAGATCGTCTCTCACATTGATCCCGAGACAATGACCTTGAGCATTGTTAGTGGGACGAAGCTTGCAACCTTCTAGGAACGAGATTATGATGAGATGTATCAGATGTCAGAGCCCGTGATTGTCATGGAGACTCCATTCAGCTTACCCAATAGTAGTGCTAACTCCAGGGACATTCTGAAGGATTGGGTAAAGGAGCCAGCTCATTTCAAGATGACACCCAACTAGGTCTACAAGACAAAGATACTGAGGGAGGCGTACCAATACTTGATCATATTTACTTTTCGACTGTATAGCCAAGCAAGCACGAAAACCTTCCCACAGAGTTGGGTAGTTGCACTGGACCAATTGGCTAGAGAAGGAAAACCATGTAATAAGTCTGGCATACTGGCTCATTAGCTGAAGGAGCAAGTAACGAAGGCTCGAAAGTCACCCGGAGGTATGCATGCAGATATTTACATGTCTGCCTATATCCTAGATGCAGTTTGTGCCCAACACGATTTCCCAGGCTTGGAGTGGGCATGGTCACCGGCGGAGACTGCTACGAACACATATTTCAAGTTGTTTTCCAAATGTAACTTCAAAGGAGTAATCACACAGTTGTCCGATCATTTTTTTTCCCTTGTGTATAAGATGATATTCAAACAGGATCCACCTTGTATGTCAAAGGAAGTAATGCAGGCATTGATAGGAATTGCAAATTGGTATGCCTCATCGTCTAGCACTTTCATCCGAATTTTCATTGCGGAGAAGCCTCTGCATGTTCTGCCAAAGTTCACCTTAGACGTACCTATCATGCAAGAAGTAGCATATCAAATCTCGGCAGGATTGACAGCTAGACTGCGGCAGAAGAAGAAGGCACCTTGGCCCACTCTTCCATTGTAGATTGGGTTATATGAGATCCAAAGTATCAAGCAAGCGGATGTCGAAGCAAAACTGATGAAGAAGTACCCATTCGACCTCCAAAGCTACAATCTGTATGACCCACATTACATTGTGAAGGATCATTGCACGAGACTTCAATTCAGCTAGATCTACAAGGTGTTCCATTGGGCTTAGGAGGACCTATGGAGATATTGCTACAGTTTCTCCAGACCCAATGAACCGGTCGGATTCTCTGTGGAGTGGTTGGCGAAGCAGCGTGAAGCAGCATCACGGAGAGCATGAGCAATAGTAGCAATGGCAACAGAGCCAAGCATACCAATGCGCGACAAAGGGAAGAGGAAGATTGCCAATCACATGGAGGAGGAGCAAAGCTACAAGTTTTGAGAAAATCCACTTGTAGAGCAAGAAGCTATGGCTATAGAGACAAAGAGGCAACAACACGATAAGTGAATTGCATGAAGGAAGAAGGAAAAGAAGAGAATGGAAGAAGTAGAGAAGGAGTTGCATGAGCTAAGGGAGCAACTCCAAAAGGAACAAGAGTTGCACAAACATGAGAGGGAAGCGCAACAACAGAAGATACAGTAGGGGGTGAAAAATGTGCCAATAGACGAAGCAGTGATCGTACAAGTAGTTGACTCATCTGAACAGCTGGCATCAGGTGAACAGAGTGAACCATCATAGGGGCAATACTTTTCTCATGAGATAGAATAGGCACTTCAACAGTTTGATGCATACATGGAATAGCAGGGGTTAGAACTGGACACCAACCTCATGCCTCACCACAAAGAGATCGACTCACCCTCTTCAATGCATCCAGATGATGAGCAAGTTTCAGATGACCATGGAGGCACAGAGATCCTTGGTGATCAACCAAAAGAAGAGATGCACAACATCTCGTTTGATGAATCCCAACATAGAGTTGTGCAATCTCGCAGAGTGTCAACTCCGAAGGATCAAACATCTCCTACGCAAGTTCAAGAACGAGTGATCATGACTGATGTGCGCAAACATCCAGCTACCTTGGACAATGCAACCAGAGTGTATGACGAAGCCACTAGCTCAAGTGTTCACTTCCTAATAGCTAAGAATGAGCGAATGGAAAAGGAACAACAAATGGCCAAGCAAGGAGGAAACTCAGTGATAATGTCTTCCCCAGCTGAACTGAACAAGGCAATACTAGATGAAGTATTGTCCCTTGACACATTTATGTGAGAATTGTACTCCAAGTTTGGTACTGTGCACAAGGAATTTGTCCATCTTAACAGGTGACAGCAGCGATGTGCTAGAAGAGCACACATCTTGACAAATTTGCATGCTACTGTTGATGACATGCAAACATGGACGATGAAGTACAAGGGAGCCCCACTTCACTTGCCTAAGATGATGAGGGTCAATGCGGTCGAGCTAAAGGCACGTATCCAGAGTCAGATTCGTAATTATGAAGAGCTCTCGCAGTTCATCACTAACATACAGGCTTCCCATGCATGAGTATTCAAAAGCATGGATGTTGTGGTGTGCATGCATGCGATCCCATCAATCGAGACTCTCACCCAAGCGAAGACAAAGAAAAAGGTCCGACTAGATCTTGACTCGTACTTCGATGGGTTGATGCGCATCGCCACCTACCTAGACTTGCCTATTAGTATAGACATCAAGCACAAGTATGTTGTTGGTCTAGCCACATTGAAGATAATGATGCGCATGCTTTCAGACGAGTTGGACAAAGGAGCCCGAGCAGTGTACCCAGATGTTATGGAGGCAAAGGTCAAGTTTCAAAAAGATGTCACCGCAGAGCACACGGACACTATCAAAGAATACAGAGCTTGGAATCAATACGTTACTATTGATCAGCATGAGGATGTTGAGCAATTGGACTTTTATAGTTGTCTAAGTCAGAATGATGTCTAGTTTGGCTTGCTCAAGCCATTGTGTTCACATGGGGACATGTGCATTGTAATGTTGAGTCATGTCAAGTGTAAGTCAAGTGTCAATAGTGGATGTAACAGTCATAGAGTAGGTGAAGAGTCATCAAGGTAGTTGAAGAGTCACAAAGGGGAATGTCAAGGGCCACCCCACCCCTTGCTATAAATAGTCCCTCATAACTCATTGTATGGGCTTTTGGTGAGCCAAGCTTCTGATAAGACTATCTTGGAGAAAGCTTGGACAGTATTGTAATGTGCCTTGGCTTCTCCACTGCACGGAGCTAGTACATCTCTTTGGAGGAGGAGGCAGATGTCAATGTAATGTTCCACTATTGGGGCTAGCAAGTTTACATGGATGTATTGTATGATTGGGACTTACACTTCTTTATATAATAAGAGCCAACATATTTTCATGCATATGTTGTTATTGTAGTTGGATTATTTCAGTTGCTTAGAAATATATATTGTTTAACTTACGTAGTTGTGTCTGAATTGCTTCATACGCGATTATATGAATCTTGTTGCAGATGTGTTGTTGGTTTAACCATCACTTTGGATTGTCAGTTGACTAGCTTTCCAGCTTATCTTTGCTCGTGTGTTCCCTTCTCAGTTGAGTACTGCTACAGGTTGCCAAGGGGCGCACTCATCTCACCCCCCATGTTTTAGAACCTCTCATTCACCTTACTTGACTCACTGCAGCGGTCACACCCTTACTACTGACAGAGTTATCTTACTTGCCTCTGTGAGACATCGTGGTCAAGGCATTACCTTACAACCCACTGTTGGGACTCCTACACCAAACGGTCTTAGGTCTAATTAGGACTTCTTACCAGGGAGATCCCCTTGACATGTTGGCGGGTCGAGCACCATCAACAGGTGCAAAAACCTCCCATTACTTAGTTCTCAAATCAATAGTGAGGATAGCCATCTCTAGCTACTAACTGCGAATGTAGGCTAACTCATCACTGTTATTCAAGGAATACCATGCTACCTGGAATAACCGTTGGTGGTCCATAAGGGGGCAAGCTTTTACTCCACAAATGTAGACTGACTCATCACCGTTATCCAAGGAAAACCATGCCACCTGGAATAACCCATTGGTGGTCCATAAGAGGGCAGGCTTTCACTCCTACCAAATGCCTCTGGGCCTTAGGTCGTTAACATGTTTCCTTACGTCCAAAAAAGATAAACTCTTAGCCAAACAAAAATAGTTTTAAGGCAAACTCCAAACCTTTACTCCTTATTATATCTTAAATCTTTTTCAAATTTCCTATTTTTATACTGCATAAATAATTACACATCTAATTTAACTATTAATTCTCATTATTTCACTCTAACTTTCTATTTCTTCTCTTTAACTTAAAAATTTAGTTAACCATGGATATAAGTTAACGGAATTTTTTCTTATTCCGTTTCTCTAATTAACCATTGATATAAATTGTTTTCATATACAATGTTTTTACTTTGCATTATTTTTATGTGATTTTAATGTTTTTACTTTGCATTATTTTTATGTGATTTTAATTATTTATTTCAAGAAAGTACTTTATTTAAATAGAGTAATTTATATCATCGTTAAGAACCTTTAAATTATTTAAACATAATTATTGCACAAATTTTCTATTATGCATTATTTATATATGGTTTCATTTATTTATTTCAAAAGAGAATTTTACTTAAATAAAAATCGTATTGTTAAGAATTTTTAAATTATTTAAAGATAATTATTGTATTTAATTATTCAATATTAATTTAATTTGTTTTCTCATATTAAATTATATTCGTAGTTTGTTTAAGATCATTTTAGTTTTTATATAAGTGATTTGGGTATATATTTACTCCATGAGGTTAAGGGTCCTAAGCATATCATGAGTGCTTGGTAGTGTTGATCTCTTTTCCAATTAAGGACTAAAGTCAACTAATTTCAAATTTGTTACTCTCCCTCTTTATATTTTTATAGAGGTGGTACTTTTTTGCACACTCAAATTTTTTATTAATTCAAAATAATTAAACAAAATATTTAGCATGTTCACTTAGTAGTGGATGAGGTGATTTTAAGAAAAGAATGAATAATAAAAAGAATTAAAGATTGTCTCACTAATAATTCATTACATATTATACATTCATTCACATATTATGAGGAAGACACATTTGAACCAAATACATAGACACAAACTAAAAAAAGAAATGGTGTAAATATTTTAGAGGACTCCAAAATGATTTCATTCATTCAACAATATAAAGATTCATAGGAGAACATTCATGAGATCTCAATACTTAATATAAAAAATTATGAAACCACTAATGTCATATACTCTCATAAATAACTCTCTATGATAGTTTAAAATATATTTCATACTTGAAAATTTAAGTTCCAATGATGTAGGTTCCTAAAACATTTTTTTTTAATGATACTTAAAAGAAACTCAAACGCATTCATCCCCTACGGACTATAATGAAGCTCTCATGGACCAATAAATGGTATATAGTAACCTTGAAAATGAAATAAAGGAATGTAGTCAAGGATTGTCTTTACAACTGTATACATGGAAGAAATAATGGGAAATTGCTTCAAATAAAATATAAGAAACTCACAAAATTGCAAAAGGATGACCAATGGAATGAATCCTCTTTCTCTTTGTGAGCCTCAAATGTTGGAGTATATGTTGGCTTCATATATCTATTAACTAATTACTAGGGTTGTTGCTCAGGTTTAACAATTTCATTTAATGATATTTTAAGTCATTCTTCAATGTACTCCTTCATAGGTGGAACAATTCTATCCTGTTTTAACCTTAATGCAAATATTTCTTCTTCAAATTCTTATGAATCTAAACATAATTTTTCAATATTTGATAGTTGTTATTCATTATCGCTATGTAACTAAGAATTTCTTGCTCTCTTCCTCCAGGAAATTTATTAGACTATCGAACCCATTACCCCATGATGCCTGGATGATTTTCAAATCTTCCTCTAGCTGATATTTTCGAATTAACAGAGTCCCTAACTAGTCACGGGCCTTGAAGATGTTGGACAACTTTAACTACTTTAAAGAACTTATTACTCATGCGCTCATTGATTTACATACACTCAACAATAGCATATTTTAACATTTGGATTATGGCAAACCATTTTGCTTTGATATGCTTTTCTCACTTCCAATTCAAAATCCCTTGTTGAGTTTTCTAGAAATCACTAAGTGTAGCATTTTTAGTAATGAATGTCATCAAAGAATTTTCAATAAAATACCAATCATGTTCCAGGTCTTTCTACAAATAATCAATGAAAGAAGAAATTATATAAGAAATATTTCTTAAGTACAAGCATATATCCCATGCTACTTTAATCAAACTTAGTCGCTCATTGATGTTCTTTGCAACATAGGTTTTGATTTTATTCAGTAGTTTAGTTTCCTTACTAATTATATTTATTATATTGGGTGCAACTAGTAGTGTTGATTTGGGATCTATGATAGTTATAGGAGGCATGAACAAAGGTCTAGGATTCAAGGCTTCTTCAAGCTCATTGATTTTCCTTTTTAGTCGCAGGTTTTCAGTATTTTTCTTTATAACACTATGAGCAAAGGAATCCCCCATAGTTATATGCAATTTGAAAATCCTAGTAGGCCCTATTCTTGATACATCTACCTCACACCATTTTTTTGTTACTTTTTTATTCTTAACATGTACTTTTTAAATTTGTAACTTCCTTCGAGCTTTATCATAGTGGATATTATTCATGGTTAATTATTGCTCGTCAAATATAGTTGGCTCTTGTATTTCCTATTCTTCCACTATTTTCTAACTTTATTCCTAGCATAATGCTACCCAATTAGATATTGTAACACTACTATTTCTTTATCGATTGGTCTTTCTACTTGTTGTGATCCCTTTTCACTATAACTTTTGTTACGCTTTGATGAAGTAACAACAACATGATATTTTTCCCACTTAACAAAAGGGGAGGCTCTACACCATCATCTCCAGCAAAATTTCATTCATTACTCTGTCCTTTGACTATAGATGTCACTTATTATTTGGTGTTGAGGAGGAACGTTGATAAGTCATTTGAGCTTATGAGGGTAATACATTTGTAGGGCCCTTTCCTCTTTGCCTAGTCCTAATATATTCTCCTTAATTGGTATTAACTTATGTGAATAAAAAATATTTTTTATAACTTGTATTTCTCTTTTTATCTCAATTTTTTCACTTTATTATCTCTAGCTCCCTCTTGCGATCTAAATTTAGCCTCCAAATTGTATTTTCCAAAAACTTGTTTTATTGGATCCAAAATTGCTCGAATCTCTTGCTTGAATTCTTCTTTTGATCTTGTTTCTCCTAATGCACCACTGGAAGTCATCTTGTGTACCTTTAAAAGAGATTCTAACCCATTATATAAGGTCATATAAGAGGCCATTACCTTGTCGAAGTCTCTACTCAACTTCTCATGTGATTGCATCTTGATCTTGACATCAAGTTTATCCTTCTCTACTATTATCCAATTTTTCCTTGGGAATTATTTTGATTCATTAGGATATTTGATCGTCCATTCATATATGAGATCAATTGTTGAGGTAGATAGTTTAATTAACATTACTCTGTCTTTTGAATCACTTTGCATGTTGGGGAATGGAGTCATAACTTGATGTAGGGTCCACATCTCATTATAAATCATATCCATAGCTTCTTCTAGCACCTTAACATCTTCAAGAATGGATGTCTTCAAGTCCTCACCTCAGCAGTGTGAAATGATAAAATCTTGGTTCTCATTCTTTAGTTGTAGAATCGTTTTCTCATTAATAGTCAACTTTTCTTTCAATTATTCAACCTCTTTTGATAATTGGTCTATATTTATTTTTGTGGCAGCTACAAAAATGGTCCCACGAAATCTATCACTCGAGGGTTCATTACATTATCCATTATTATATCCCTTTCTGTAATGACAAAAATGGGTTTTCTTGGATTACTATCCAAGCATCTATGTTGTCCCTGTATGACCTTACACTTGACTTGGTCAAAAAAAATTATTGGAGAGATCCAATATTGTTAGGGTCTAACCCTAACCACTTTATTAATGTAATAAGCAAAATAGGCCTCGTAAGATTCATGATTAGTTAGTTTAAAAAATAAATCCCATAAATGTTGTAAGTGGTTGACCCACATTATAAAAAAGGGGCCACAGTTAGTTATAATGGGCCATAGCTAAAAAATAAAGTGGTTAACCTGCTTTATGCAAGGGACCATGAGTAGTTAGGGTTTTAGGTATCACTAAATTATATATTGTTGAAGATAGTAAGGAAATTCTTGTCTTGAGTTGTGTAATTAAGCTCTACTCTTAGTGTAGGTTTCCCCCTCAAAGAGGCAAGTGAACAATATGTCTACAAATCTTAATAAAATATTTCCATTGTTATCATCTCATTATGTTATTTTATGTGGTTTCTCTAGAATATTTCACACTTTGATATTTTTTGCAGGTCAAACATATTACAAGTGGTATCAAAGCACTTTCATAGGCCAACCACGCCACCAATTTTAGAAACAACAAAAAAAAATTAGGCTAGAGATGTGCTTCGACATCTTTAAGTTACAGAGATTTGTCATTATGCGCATCAACGCACGGTTGGGGAAGCATACACGCAAAAAATAAAAGAGGTGATCACATCTATTGGACTACCTTGTAACCCTTTTTGGTACCCCTTCAAGTAGTAGTGCATCAGACAACACCTGTACACGAACTGCACTTCCACATACCTCTAGTATATAGAAATCCCCCCCATGGTTACCTTGAAACAAACCTTAGATAAGTTGTTGATCATCTTACTACTACAGTACATCAAGAATAGCACTTAGGGAGATTACTCACATGTACCTAGGGTAGTCGGGTAGTATGGCTAAGGGCACAGTGGATCCCCCTTAGTTAGCGCTCTGAAATATTGGGTCGAGTACTATTGTAGGACCCCTGGTGTATATCATTATCTGTAACACCTAACATTCCTTATTGCCTTAGTTCCTTCTTTTCCTACCAATTGGTCATTACATTTTGTAGTATCCAAAAGTTTAGGTTTCTATCGTGGTAGTATTGATCAGTTGGGACAGCCAAATTCCTATACATTTTGTAGTATTCAATGGTTGGGATTTCTATTGCCATAGTATTGATAAGTTGGGACTACCAAATTCCTACATAATTTGCGGTATCGAGATTTTCAGATTTTGGCCACTGCAGTATTGATCAGCTGAGAGCAATACTCCTATCAAATAAAAAAAAAATTGGTGGTCCTAAAATGCCGCTTTCAAGACACCTAGCATATCAGATTCTAGACGACGAGTTGTACGCGATGATACCATTTGTTAGTAAGTGTCCATTTTCCACGGGGGCTTCACTGGGGGAGCAATACCATACCACATGCATTCATATTGGGGGATATATATTGAGGAAAAAATGACATAATATATTGAGCATAAAATAGGGGTTAAAGGGTTTTTATATTGACAAGTATAAAAAATCAAGCTCAAATTTAATGAGAAAATATAAAGAGGTATAAAAAATGTTAATGAAAAAATGGATACCTACAATATCTAGTGAAAGTAGGGGTTTTTTAAATTTCCATTTGTATTGGGTTCATATTGGTAGGGGGTTAAATAATGCGATTTTTAGAGGTATTTTCCAATATGTAGTCAAACTAAGGGTATTCTTTAGTATGCCATGAACGCACGCGCTATGTCAGAGGTTCATTGAGTGAAGCCCCCGTGCCATTTCCCCGATGTCCCAATTTTTTCCAAGGTGCTTTCAAGTGACCTACATCAACAAACTCCTTTTCTCACACCATTACAACCATACAAATTTTAAGTAAACCAAAATTTTAACCCAGAAAATCGCATGGTAACTAAGAGGGCTCAAGCTATGGAAAATATCCAAAAAAAAGTGAATGACATTGAAGCAAGCATTACCACCAAAATCGAAGATGTAGTTAAAATTCTCTGGAACACATACTATCACACATCAAGGATAAAGGCCCCATTGTGGGGATCCAGGTCAATGGAAACTTGGAGGAAGAATCTATCCACCATCGATATGAGGGGTAGCATCATTTCTATGGGAGTCACTAATATTCTAGCAATAAGACACCCAATATTGACATGCACAAATTTTATGGTTATAACCCAATAGTTTGGGGTTGTACAAATGGAACAATATTCAACTCAACAATATCTGGGATGATGAAACCAAATTGCATGTTGGATCTCTTTATTTGGACCAAGAACACTGGCAGTGGTGGCAATGGCATCATAAATTCTACGCAGGAAATCCAACTTGAAATATGTTCTCTAAAGCCATTTGTGCTCGTTTTGACAAGGATTCTCACTTTCTAGGTTGTCTCATGAAGCTCAAACAAATGGGTATAATACGAGACTACATCGAGGCATTTGAAAAACTAGCCATCCAGACTAAGGGCCTAGGGGATGCATTTTATATGGAATGTTTCATCAGTGGCCTCAAAGAAGGCATCCAAGAACATGTTAGAATGCATCAAACAACTACTTGGTTGGAATCTTTCCACAAATATTTAGATGCAAAAACTATTATTAATGCCCAATCTAGTTGTCCTTCATTCACATCAAAGGCACACCACACCCTTGTTAGTGATCCCACCCAAACCCTTAAGGTGCAAAAGGTGTTGCCAGTGGAAATGGTCAAAAGGAGAAGTCAAGGATTATGTTACTATTGTTATGAAATTATTCCCAAGGCCACAAATGCAAGGAGCCAAAGTTATTTCATATTGATACCCCTGAAAATATCCCAGATGATGAGGCCCAACTAATGAGCCCCATTATTGCAATAAGAGTGTTACAACTCCTAAGGTGATAGTTTTATGTGCAAAATAGGTTAAATTCTACTCATGCCACCTTCAAGCAATGGACCATGCCAAGGCATAAAAATACCACTTTACAATATGACTCAATAAAGGAAATTGCATAAGTAGAGAGTTTTATCCTAATTGCATAAATGGAAATATTATTCTACTTGCAAAAAGGAATGATAATGCTACTTGTTTAATTACAAATGCTAACCCTAGTTGTAGGAATGTAAAAAAACTATATTATTTGTAGGAATGGATGTTGGGTTGTGTTATATTGTTTCCACGACTAACCCACGTAGTGAACCAGGGGGTTATAGGGTGGCAGAGCCCCCCCTTCGTTGCGCCGATTGCGCAGTGGGGGGGTCACAGGGGGGCGGCAGCCCCCCTGTTCGGGGGGTTTGAGGGGGGCTCGGGTAGCCCCCCTCTACAGGGTTCGGGGTAGCGCCTCGGGAAAAAAAAAATTGGACCATATATTAGGTTGGGTGAACCTACCTATGGTTTTCAGTCCATGGTTTTGGACGCGATGGTTTTTCGGTCCATGGTATTAGATGCTTCGACATGTATAAATATGTATTGTAACATTGAAAGGAACATAATGAAAAATCAAGCTGGTAGGCCCAGTTTTGGGATCCAGTGGGAAATCTCTGTGTATATGTGTTTTATGTGTTATGCTCTCGCATTTTTATTTTTCCTGTGATTTAGAATTCGTATGCAAGTAATTT
>APFE030289230.1:50583-67998 GCA_000404065.3 Pinus taeda | reverse complement strand
TCTGTACGCGGACGGTCCCAGAACAGAAACAAAAATAAGTCATCGAGTGGGAGATCTAAATCTAGAGGGAGATCTAAATCTCCAGGAAAACCTACAAAGGTGGTGTGCTGGAAATGCGGAAGGAAGGGCACTTCAAAAGGGAGTGTAAATCTAAATCTCCTGATAAAGGAAAGGGATCTGATGATGCTCCTTCTGCAGAGGCGAAAACCACCTCAGATGAAGGTGGGGATGTGTACTTGGCTTATTCAAGTACACATGTAGATCATGAGGCATCGTTGATTGACTCAGGTGCATCCTTTCACTTCACTCCCCATAGAGAATGGTTCTGCGAGTATGAGAAATATGATGGTGGTGATGTCTTCTTAGGAGATGATAGGAAGGATAGAATCATTGGTCGTGGAAAAATAAAGTTGAAGTTGCAAGGTGGAAGGGTTAGAACCCTTCCGGGTGTTCTGCATATTCCCGTGTTGGCCAGAAATCTGATTTTTGTAAGCAAGTTGGATGATGCCGGTGTAAAGACAGTGTTCGAGAAGGATACCTGCAAGATGGTTCGAGGAGCACTGGTATTGATGCGGGGAGTTCGGATTGGAACTCTATACAAGCTGCAAGGTAGCACTGTTGTTGACGGGTGCAATAGTTCTATGGTTCCTGGAAATGGAGCAGAAAATCTAGTGGTCTCTGGAGAGAAGACCATGTTGTGGCATCAAAGGCTTGGACATATTGGAGAGAAGGGCCTTCGAATACTTCATGGTAAAGGTATGGTAGAAGGTATGAGTAATAGCTCTCTGGATTTTGATTTCTGTGAAAATTGTGTATATGGGAAGCAGAATCGGGTGAGTTTCCCCTCTGGTGGTAAGAGGACGAAACAAATATTAGAGCTTGTGCACAGTGATGTGTTTGGACCTGTGAAAGGTCCATCACTGGGTAAGTCGGTGTACTATGTATCATTTATAGATGACTTCTCAAGGAATACATGGATATATTTCCTTAAGAAGAAATCTGAAGTCTTTGATAGGTTTAAAGAATTTAAGGCTCTGGTGGAAAATCAGACAGAAAAGAAGATAAAGGTCCTGAGGACAGATAATGGTGGAGAATTTTGCAACAAGGAATTTGAAGAATCCTGTAAGTGTGGTATGGCACGGCGGAAGACTACTCCATATACACCTCAAAAAAATGGAGTCGCAGAAAAAATGAACAAGACGTTGATGAAAAGGGCAAGAAGCATGCTCAGTGGTGCCGGGTTAGGATAGGAATTCTGAGTAGAGGCGGTGGATATTGCATGTTACCTGGTCATCAGGTCACCTTCATCAACGTTGGATGATAAGACTCCACAAGAAGTATGGACTGGTAAGAAACCCTCTCTTTCACATCTGAAGGTATTTGGATGTGATGCATATGTACATGTTCCAAAGGAGAAACGAACCAAGTTGGATAGTAAATCTGAAAAGTGCATCTTTATTGGGTATAAGGATGGTTTAAAGGGTTATAAGCTTTGGAACCCAGTCACACGGAAGGTTGTGTACAGTCGAGATGTGGTGTTCAGAGAGGTGAAAGATGTTATTAAACATGAAGTCCAACCAAAGAAACCTGTGAAGATAGAGTTTGAACTAAAGGAGGAAGAATCAGACTCTGTAGCAGAGGAGGAATCAGAAGATGAAGAGCCACAAACTCCGGCTGTGAGAAGATCAGCTCGAGAAAGAAGGCAGCCAGAAAGGTATAGTCCATCTGCTTTCTGTTCAAACTTTGCTTTGTCTGTTACTGATGATGATCCCAGAACTGTGAAGGAAGCGGTGGATTCAGAGGATGGAAAACTCTGGAAAGACGCCATGGTTGATGAAATGGCATCTTTGCACAAAAATGAGGCTTGGGAACTGGTGGAGTTGCCGGCTGGAAGGAAACCCATTGGCAGAAAATGGGTGTTCAACAAGAAGACAAATGCAGAAGGGAAGGTGGAGAAATACAAAGCTCGGTTGGTAGAAAAAGGTTATTCCGAAGTATCGCGAATTGATTTTGGTGATATTTTTTCTCCTGTTGCCAAGGTAACTTCTTTTAGATTACTTTTATATTTTGCTGCTGATTTTGATTTTGACGTAGAATAGATGGATGTGAAGACAGCATTTCTTCACGGGGATTTGGAAGAGGAAATCTGCATGAAGCAACCTGAAGGCTTTACGGTGAAGGGTAAGAAAGAACTGGTATGAAAGTTAAAGAAGTCTCTGTATGGGTTAAAACAGTCACCAAGGATGTGGTATCAGAAATTTGATACATTTATATGGGGACTTGGCTTCACCAGAAGCAAAGCAGATCATATGTGTTTTTAAAATTAATTGGTGACTGTATTATTTATCTGGTCTTGTATGTGGATGATATGTTGCTGGTTGGAAATGACAAAGAAATTATCCAGGATTTGAGGACCCAATTGTCCTCCAAATTCGACATGAAAGATCTCAGTGCTGCAAAATATATTTTGGGCATGGAATTAAAAGAGATCGGGCAAAGAGGAAGCTCTGGTTAAACCAAAGGAAGTATGTCGAGACAATACTGCAGAAGTTTAATATGCAGGATAGTAAACCGGTGAAGGTTCCTATTCCTGTAGGTGTGAGGTTATCTGCTGAACAGTGTCCCAAGACACAAGAAGAGGAAGAGGACATGTCCCGTGTTCCATATGCAAGTGCAGTTGGTAGCTTGATGTATGCAATAGTCTGTACTAGACCAGACATTGCACATGCAGTGGGAGTATTGAGCAGGTTTATGTCAAAACCAGGGAAGGAGCACTGGACAGCAGTGAAGCGGGTTTTCAGGTATTTGCGTGGCACTAGTGATTATGGTTTGTGCTACCAAGGAAGACCAGGATTGGACAGAGTGTTGGACATTCATGGCTTTGTTGATGCAGACTGGGCTGGAGATCTGGATCAGAGAAGATCTAGGAGTGGGTATGTGTTTAACCTATTTGGAGGTGCAGTCAGTTGGATGAGTAAGAAACAATCTGTAGTGGCACTATCAACTACAGAGGCAAAATACATGGCAGCCACTCATGCAAGCAAGGAAGCAGTTTGGTTGCAGAGATTGTGTTCAAGTATGGGGTTAGTACAGGGAGAAGGATAGACTGTGACAGCCAAAGTGAATTTTTCTTGGCAAAGAACCCTGCTTATCATTCAAAGACAAAGCACATTGATGGTCAGTATCACTTTGTGAGGGATATGATAGAAGACAAAAAGGTGTTGCTGGTAAAGGTGGACACTTTGAAGAATACTGTAGATGCATTGACAGAATCTGTGAGCTCTGAGAAGTTCTCTTGGTGTAGAGAAACAATGGGCTTTTCAGGGCTGTAAAAATGACTAAGCTCTCCTGTGGCCCCCTATGGAAAGAAAACAACAAGTGGGAGATTGTTGGGTTGTGTTATATTCTTTCCACGACTAACTGACGTAGTGAACCGAGGGGTTAGAGGGGGGGCGGAGCCCCCCTTTGTTGTGTCGATTGCGCAGTGGGGGGGTCACAAGGGGGCGGTAGCCCCCCTTGTCTGGGGGGTTTGACGGGGGCAGGTAGCCCCCCTCTACAGGGTCCGGGGCAGCGCCCCGAGAAAAAAAAATTAGACCCTATATTAGGTTGGGCGAACCTACCTATGGTTTTCTGTCCATGGTTTTGGACGTGATGGTTTTTTGGTCCATGGTATTAGATGCTTCGGCATGTATAAATATGTATTATAACATTGAAAGGAACATAATGAAAAATCAAGCTAGTAGTCCCGATTTTGGGGTCCAGTGGGAAATCTCTGTGTATATGTGTTTTATGTGTTATGCTCTCGCATTTTTATTTTCCTATGATTTAGAATTCGTATGCAGGTAATTTCTGTATTGGGTTAAAACCTACAATGGAGACATTAATATATTTGCATAATGTTAGCTCTATGCTACTTGCAAGAATGTAAACACTAGTCTAATTGCATAATATGAAAAGTTGCATTGAAAAAGAAATTAGACTATGTAATAACATTTCTTATAATTGAAACCCTAAAAGGAGCATTAATTTAAGAAAACATGCCTAATATACTTTGCATTTATAAATCACTCCTTAATCACTTTTTTCAAAGAAACCTATCTTTATTGACATAGTTCATTAGGCATTTCATAAGAAAGCCATCGTTGTTCTTCAAATTCATAAATTTGTCCTCTAACCCTAATTGCATAATTGTGTTGCAGTCTAGAAAGGGAAATTCTAAAGTGTTATTTGGTCCTCCTAAGTTAAGATTTTAGATCCTAGGGGTCAGTATTCAATCCTAAGAGACAAAAATCAATATTTTGGAGCACATCTGGTTGAGTTGACACAACACTACAGGATTAATACAAGATTGTCTTGTTTTGCTACAGGATTGGATCCTTGAGAATTTTGAGGGTCGAAAAGGTGATATAAAGGTGGGAAATGGTATATGAAAGTATATGAAGGCTATAGGAATATTTTTCCAACCCTAGCACCTCTCATAGGCCCATCTTACACAAAAACAAATGCGCATGATGTCCTTCAATAACCCATAAATGTAATTTCGCTGGCAGAGTTTTGAGGGCACTATAAGATGAGGAGGGAGAGGCTAATGATGATAGAAGTAATGTAGGATGAATATCCCAACCTTGCAATCCACTAGTACCGCCTTCAAACCAAACAAACAATCCTCTTTGCAACTTGAAAACAATGACAAACTAATGATCAAATTGCAGCAAAATATACTAAATCAGAAAGGACGAGTTGACTTTTATGAAAATAAGTGGAAAGAAGGATGAGTTGAATTTTATAGCCTCAAAATATAGCCTCATTTACAGTATGAATCTAACCTATATCCATCAAATATTAAAGAGAAATGTGATTCAACTCTTAAGTATGCAAAAATAGAGTATGTAAAAGAGCATTAATCTAAGGTCTAATAACTGCAAAAGAAAATAACCACGTGTTTTTGGCTTGTTAATGTGTATTCTTAAACCAAACTTCCCACAAGAGAAGTGGTAACTGTTAGCCTCCTGCTGCAGCAGGTTACTCATATTTCATGATTGACATTTTTACAGGCCAAATATGTCATACTTTGCATGCTGCAATGCTCCATATTTGTTGAAAGACACCAAAGAAAGAGGCCATGAAAGTGTGCAACTCAGAGTGCAACTCAGAGTGCAACTGCTACATACCATTTTTGAAGAAGTTATTCCATTTTTGCAAACTTTTCAGCTAAAGGGATGTCCAAACAGCTTAATCTTGGCCTCCCTAGGTTTCAATTCCCTGTTTTAGAATATAGAGAATGAATAATCTAGCCAGACAGCTTATTCTTGGCAGATTTTAGATAGTTAGAGAATCAAAGGATCCCAACTACTTAATCTGGGCCCTTGTAAGAAATAAGGGTAGTTTGTAGATAGGAGAGCAGTCAAAAGAAAAGAGGACAATCAGGGTTTGCTAATTCAAGTGCACCCAATTCAAGTGAAGAAAAAATGTTAGGATTATTAAGCTGGGTAGGTAGTGTGAGGCTGCAGAAGTAAAGATGGTATTACCATTTGGTTTATCAAAAAGAGGGCCCATCTCATGTATAAGTTGGCATCTTGGCAGTTGGTTGGCAGTACAACAAGGAAGCATGACTAATTCCCCTTTCATTTCCCCAAAAAAATCATTAACTAACATCCCCTCAAGGACCTTGGGATCTGCCCAAGTAATCCAGTTTCACTTCATTTCTTACTAAAGCCAAGTTGACAGTTGAGTTGGCTTAGTGAAAAGAAGCCACATTTCTTGTGTAAAAAACTAATTTTTGTAGAATCCATTCATTTCCTTATGCTTAAGTTCCTAATCTATAAACTTAGCATGCGCACATCCCTTGTCATTTTTCAGATCTCATATTCACATCTAAATCCTATTATATAGCTCCCTAAAACATGTTTCCCTAACCCTACTCTAAAAAGAGACTATATAAAAACCCCATAAATACTAAATATCCCACCCCTTGGCAATTATAGCCAAATAAACCAAAGTCGGGAAAATATTAGGTCCACTTGGGGCCCACTGTTAGTCCCTCCGCATTCACTCGGGATTTATTTGACTCTTGGTTGAGTAAATAACCATATTAACCCTCTCTCGCATTCCATTTATGGGATTTATCAATATTTGATTGATAAATAGCTGAAACCTCAAATTATTTCAACCTTAACCTAAAGTTGAAACCCACCCGCAGCTATAAAAATCTCGTCGTTTAACGCGCACGCACTTGTGCTAAAACTCGAGCATCTTCCCTACCCGTCCACCGTCGGATCGCCTCCCCCAGATCCGACGGCCCTTGTGCATATCGGGCACCCTCTTGTGTGGGTACATTAGCACCCGATGTCCGACGGTTTTACCGTCGTACACCGGGACAGGTGGCGACATCCGATTGCATCGGGCCGCCCCTGACGATTACCGTCTCCATACCAAAGGCGGTCCGATGCAATTCAAAACCACTCTTCCCCCCCTACGATGTCAGCGCCGCGTCACCCTACCACATCACCTTCCACTGTACTGTACTTGTGCCATGTCACCTGCTGACGTCATCAACCTGCCACTGTGTCCACTGTCACATCATCATCCACGTCAGCTGCCACATCATTTTCCGTACCCGCTACACGATAAAAAATATGTCATGATGACTTCATCCTCGGAAAACGCCAAAAACCCCAAAAAGCGCCAAAATTTTGGAAAGTTGAGTTAAAAGTCGTGAAAACTACTATTTTAGTTCATGTCTATTTTACACTGTGAAAGTAACGTGCATACGGTTTTCCGTTATTTCACACTCCTGAGACTTCAGCAGCCAGCCAACCTACAAATTCGGCACCGTGGTTCATCTCAGCAGCTCAATTATTACCTGTCAAGTGCCTTTGGCATCCTTATAACAGGTATTTACCCGATTTTTTACCCGAAACCCTGTTTTTGTGCTTCTCTGTTCATAATTTTGGAAAGAACCCGCTTCTGGTTTTTAAGAGTGCTACTACCAATTACTCATTGCCCTGCACCTATCATATGAGCTGGTCATTCCCTATAATCTCACTGCCTGAGCTAATTCCCTCTGTAAAGGGTTATTCCTCCGCTCTATTCATTCATGGTCGCCCGCGAAATACTGAAATCTCTGTGTTATTAAGCCAAGCTGCCCAAGTATCCTATTTTTCATTGGTTCTAGCCTTTTTCCTAAAAAGTGAATCCTTAATCTCTTTTCCCATCTGCAAACTTGTGCCCCTCAGGCGAAATTCGGATCCCATCCTCTCTGTTAAGAATTTTTAAATTATTTAAAGATGATTATTTTATTTAATTATTGAATATTAATTTAATTTGTTTTCTCATATTAAATTATATTCGTAGTTTGTTTAAGATCATTTTAGTTTTTATATAAGTGATTTGGGTATATATTTACCGCATGAGGTTAAGGGTCCTAAGCATATCATGAGTGCTTGGTATGGTTGATCTCTTTTCCAATTAAGGATTAAAATTGTTGATCTTTTTCCAATTAAGGACTAAAGTCAACTAATTTCAAATTTGTTACTCTCTTTATATTTTTATAGAGGTGGTACTCTTTTGCACACTCAAATCTTTTTATTAATTCAAAATAATTAAACAAAATATTTAGCATGTTACCTTAGTAGTGGATGAGGTGATTTTAAGAAAAGAATGAATAATAAAAAGAATTAAAGATTGTCTCACTAACAATTCATTACACATTATACATTCATTCACATATTATGAGGAAGACACATTTGAACCAAATACATAGACACAAACTAAAAAAAGAAATGGTGAAAATATTTTAGAGGACTCCAAAATGATTTCATTCATTCAACAATATAAAGATTCATAGGAGAACATTCATGAGATCTCAATACTTAATATAAAAAATTATGAAACCATTAATGTCATATACTCTCATAAATAACTCTCTATGATAGTTTAAAATAATATTTCATACTTGAAAATTTAAGTTCCAATGATGTAGGTTCCTAAAACATTTTTTTTTAAATGATACTTAAAAGAAACTCAAACGCATTCATCCCCTACAGACTATAATGAAGCTCTCATGGACCAATAAATGGTATATACTAACCTCGAAAATAAAATAAAGGAATGTAGTCAGGGATTGTCTTTACAACTATATACATGGAAGAAATAATGGGAAATTGCTTCAAATAAAATATAAGAAACACACAAAATTGCAGAAGGATGACCAATGGAATGAATCCTCTTTCTCTTTGTGAGCCTCAAATGTTGGAGTATATGTTGGCTTCATATATCTATTAACTAGTTACTAGGGCTATTGCTCAAGTTTAACAATTTCATTTAATGATATTTTAAGTCATTCTTCAATGTACTCCTTCATAGGTGGAACAATTCTATCATGTTTTAACCTTAATGCAAATATTTCTTCTTCAAAGTCTTATGAATCTAAACATAATTTTTCAATATTTGATAGTTGTTATTCATTATCGCTATGTAACTAAGAATTTCTTGCTCTCTTCCTCCATGAAATTTATTAGACTGTCGAACCCATTACCCCATGATGCCTGGATGATTTTCAAATCTTCCTCTAGCTGATATTTTCGAATTAACAGAGTCCCTAACTAGTCATGGGCCTTGAAGATGTTCGACAACTTTAACTACTTTAAAGAACTTATTACTCATGCACTCATTGATTTACATACACTCAACAATAGCATATTTTAACATTTGGATTATGGCAAACCATTTTGTTTTGATATGCTTTTCTCACTTCCAATTCAAAATCCCTTGTTGAGTTTTCTGGAAATCACTAAGTGTAGCATTTTTAGTAATGAATGTCATCAAAGAATTTTCAATAAAATGCCAATCATGTTCCAGGTCTTTCTACAGATAATCAATGAAAGAAGAAATTATATAAGAAATATTTCTTAGGTACAAGCATATATCCCATGCTACTTTAATCAAACTTAGTCGCTCATTGATGTTCTTTGCAACATAGGTTTTGATTTTGTTCAGTAGTTTAGTTTCCTTACTAATTATATTTATTATATTGGGTGCAACTAGTAGTGTTGATTTGGGATCTATGATAGTTATAGGAGGCATGAACAAAGGTCTAGGATTCAAGGCTTCTTCAAGCTCATTGATTTTCCTTTTTAGTTGCAGGTTTTCAGTATTTTTCTTTATAACAGTATGAGCAAAGGAATCCCCTATAGTTATATGCAATTTGAAAATCCTAGTAGGTCCTATTCTTGATACATCTACCTCACACCATTTTTTTGTTACTTTTTTATTCTTAACATGTACTTTTTAAATTTGTATCTTCCTTCGAGCTTTATCATAGTGGATATTATTCATGGTTAATTATTGCTCATCAAATATAGTTGCCTCTTGTATTTCCTATTCTTCCACTATTTTCTAACTTTATTCCTAGCATAATGCTACCCAATTAGATATTGTAACACTACTATTTCTTTATCGATTGGTCTTTCTACTTGTTGTGATCCCTTTTCACTATAACTTTTGTTACGCTTTGATGAAGTAATAACAACATGATATTTTCCCACTTAACAAAAGGGGAGGCTCTACACCATCATCTCCAGCAAAATTTCATTCATTACTCTGTCCTTTGACTATAAATGTCACTTATTATTTGGTGTTGAGGAGGAATGTTGATAAGTCATTTGAGCTTATGAGGGCTATACATTTGTAGGGCCCTTTCATCTTTGCCTAGTCCTAATATATTCTCCTTAATTGGTATTAACTTATGTGAATAAAACATATTTTTTATAACTTGTATTTCTCTTTTTATCTCAACTTTTTCACTTCATTATCTCTAGCTCCCTCTTGCGATCTAAATTTAGCCTCCAAATTGTATTTTCCAACAACTTGTTTTATTGGATCTAGAATTGCTCGAATCTCTTGCTTAAATTCTTCTTTTGATCTTGTTTCTCCTAATGCACCACTGGAAGGCATCTTTTGTACCTTTAAAAGAGATTCTAACCCATTATATAAGGTCATATAAGAGGCCATTACCTTGTCTAAGTCTCTACTCAACTTCTCATGTGATTGCATCTGGATCTTGACATCAAGTTTATCCTTCTCTACTATTATCCAATTTTTCCATGGGAATTATTTTGATTCATTAGGATAGTTGATGGTCCATTCATATATGAGATCAATTGTTGAGGTAGATAGTTTAATTAACATTACTCTATCTTTTGAATCACTTTGCATGTTGGGGAATGGAGCCATAACTTGATGTAAGGTCCACATCTCATTATAAATCATATCCATAGCTTCTTCTAACACTTTAACATCTTCAAGGATGGATGTCTTCAAGTCCTCACCTCAGCAGTGTGAAATGATAAAATCTTGGTTCTCATTCTTTAGTTGTAGAATCGTTTTCTCATTAATAGTCAACTTTTCTTTCAATTAGTCAACCTCTTTTGATAATTGGTCTATATTTATTTTTGTGGCAGCTACAAAAATGGTCCCACGAAAGCTATCACTCGAGGGTTCATTACATTATCCATTATTATATCCCTTTCTGTAATGACAAAAATGGGTTTTCTTGGATTACTATCCAAGCATCTATGTTGTCCCTGTATGACCTTACACTTGACTTGGTCAAAAAAAATTATTGGAGAGATCCAATATTGTTAGGGTCTAACCCTAACCACTTTATTAATGTAATAAGCAAAATAGGCCTCGTAAGATTCATGATTAGTTAGTTTAAAAAATAAATCCCATAAATGTTGTAAGTGGTTGACCCACATTATAAAAAAGGGGCCACAGTTAGTTATAATGGGCCATAGCTAAAAAATAAAGTGGTTAACCTGCTTTATGCAAGGGACCATGAGTAGTTAGGGTTTTAGGTATCACTAAATTATATATTCTCGAAGATAGTAAGGAAATTCTTGTCTTGAGTTGTGTAATTAAGCTCTACTCCTAGTGGAGGTTTCCCCCTCAAAGAGGCAAGTGAACAATATGTCTACAGATCTTAATAAAATATTTCCATTGTTATCATCTCATTATGTTATTTTATGTGGTTTCTCTAGCATATTTCATACTTCTGATATTTTTTGCAGGTCAAACATATTACAAGTGGTATCAAAGCACTTTCATAGGCCAATCATGCCACCAATTTTAGAAACAACAAAAAAAAATAAGCTAGATATGTGCTTCGGCATCTTTAAATTACAAAGATTTGTCATTATGCGCATCAACGTACGATTGGGGAAGCATACACGCAAGAAATACAAGAGGTGATCACATCTATTGGACTACCTTGTAACCCTTGTTGGTACCCCTTCAAGTAGTAGTGCATCAGACAACACCTGTACACGAACTACGCTTCCACATACCTCTAGTATATAGAAATCCCCCCCATGGTTACCTTGAAACAAACCTTAGATAAGTCGTTGATCATCTTACTACTACAGTACATCAAGAATAACACTTAGGGAGATTACTCACATGTACCTAGGGTAGTCAGGTAGTATGGCTAAGGGCACAATTGATCCCCCTTAGTTAGCGCTCTGAAATATTGGGTCGAGTACTATTGTTGGACCCCTAGTGTATATCATTATCTGTAACACCTAACATTCCTTATTGCCTTAGTTCCCTCTTTTCCTACCAATTGGTCATTACATTTTGTAGTATCCAAAATTTTGGGTTTCTATCGTGGTAGTATTGATCAGTTGGGACAGCCAAATTCCTATACATTTTGCAGTATTCAATGGTTGGTATTTCTACTGCCATAGTATTGATAAGTTGGGACTACCAAATTCCTACATAATTTGCGGTATCGAAATTTTTAGATTTCAGCCACTACAGTATTGATCAGTTGAGAGTAATACTCCTATCGAATAAAAAAAATATGGTGGTCCTAAAATGCCGCTTTCAAGACACCTAGCATATCAGATTCTAGACGACGAGTTGATCGTGATGATACCATTTGTTAGTAAGTGTCCATTTTCCACGGGGGCTTCACTCGGGGAGCAATACCATACCACATACATTCATATTGGGGGATATATATTGAGGAAAAAATGATATAATATATTGAGCATAAAATAGGGGTTAAATGGTTTTTATATTGACAGGTATAAAAAATCAAGCTCAAATTTAATGAGAAAATATAAAGAGGTATAAAAAATGTTAATGAAAAAATGGATACCTACAATATCTAGTGAAAGTAGGGGTTTTTTAAATTGCCATTTGTATTGGTTTCATATTGGTAGGGGGTTAAATAATGCGATTTTTAGAGGTATTTTCCAATATGTAGTCAAATTAAGGGTATTCTTTAGTATGCCACGAACGCACACGCTATGTCAAAGGTTCATTGAGTGAAGCCCCCGTGCCATTTCCCCGATTTCCAAGGTGCTTTCAAGTGACCTACATCAACAAACTCCTTTTTTCACACCATTACAACCATACAAATTTTAAGTAAACCAAAATTTTATCCCAGAAAATCGCATGGTAACTAAGAGGGCTCAAGCTATGGAAAATCTCCAAAAAAAAGTGAATGACATTGAAGCAAGCATTACCACCAAAATCGAAGATGTAGTTAAAATTTTCTGGAACACATACTATCACACATCAAGGATAAAGGCCCCATTGTGGGGATCCATGTCAATGGAAACTTGGAGGAAGAATCTATCCACCGTCGATATGAGGGGTAGCATCATTTCTATGGGGGTCACCAATATTCTAGCAATAAGACACCCAATATTGACATGCACAAATTTAATGGTTATAACCCAATAGCTTGGAGTTGTACAAATGGAACAATATTCAACTCAACAATATCTAGGATGATGAAACCAAATTGCATGTTGAATCTCTTTATTTGGACCAAGAACACTGGCAGTGGTGGCAATGGCATCATAAATTCTACGCAGGAAAGCCAACTTGAAATATGTTCTCTAAAGCCATTTGTGCTCGTTTTGACAAGGATTCTCACTTTCTAGGTTGTCTCATGAAGCTCAAACAAATGGGTACAATATGAGACTACATCGAGACATTTGAAAAACTAGCCATCCAGACTAAGGGCCTAGGGGATGCATTTTATATGGAATGTTTCATCAGTGGCCTCAAAGAAGGCATCCAAGAACATGTTAGAATGCATCAAACGACTACTTGGTTGGAAGCTTTCCACAAATATTTAGATGCAAAAAATATTATTAATGCCCAATCTAGTTGTCCTTCATTCACATCAAAGGCACACCCCACCCTTGTTAGTGGTCCCACCCAAACCCTTAAGGTGCAAAAGGTGTTGCCAGTGGAAATGGTCAAAAGGAGAAGTCAAGGATTATGTTACTATTGTTATGAAATTATTCCCAAGGCCACAAATGCAAGGAGCCAAATTTATTTCATATTGATACCACTGAAAATATCCCAGATGATGAGGCCCAACTAATGAGCCCCATTATTGCAATAAGAGTGTTACAACTCCTAAGGTGATAGTTTTATGTGCAAAATAGGTTAAGTTCTACTCATGCCACCTTCAAGCAATGGACCATACCAAGGCATAAAAATACCACTTTACAAGATGACTCAATAAAGAAAATTGCATAAGTAGAGAGTTTTATCCTAATTGCATAAATGGAAATATTATTCTACTTGAAAAAAGGAATGATAATGCTACTTGTTTAATTACAAATGCTAACCCTAGTTGTAGGAATGTAAAAAACTATATTATTTGTAGGAATGGATGTTGGGTTGTGTTATATTCTTTCCACAACTAACCCACGTAGTGAACCGGGGGGTTAGAGGGGTGGCAGAGCCCCCCCTTCGTTGTGCCGATTGCCCAGTGGGGGGGTCACAGGGGGGGCGGTAGCCCCCCCTATCCGGGGGCTTTGAGGGGGGTGGGTAGCCCCCCTCTACAGGGTCCAGGGCAGGGCCTCGAGAAAAAAAAAAATTTGGACCCTATATTAGGTTGGGTGAACCTACCTATGGATTTCGGTCCATGGTTTTGGACGTGATGGTTTTTCGGTCCATGGTATTGGATGCTTCGACATGTATAAATATGTATTGTAACATTGAAAGGAACATAATGAAAAATCAAGCTGGTAGTCCCGGTTTTGGGATCCTGTGGGAAATCTCTGCGTATATGTGTTTTATGTGTCTCGCATTTTTATTTTTCCTGTGATTTAGAATTCGTATGCAGGTAATTTCTGTACGAGGTTAAAACCTACATGTGGTATCAGAGCTGTTTTGGCTTCAAGGGGACGCCTTTGTTGCTGAGGGGTTTCGCTCGGGCCTGTGGTAGACCCTGTTCAGTGGGAGATCTGCGAGATCGATTCTGGTGGTGAAAGAAGATGGCGAGCAGCGGAAAGATAGAGATTGAGAAGTTCAATGGTCAGGTTTTTGAGTTGTGGAAACTCAAGATGGAGGATCTGTTGGTGGATAAAGATCAGTGGATCGTGGTAGATCCGGGTACTAAACCAACCAGAGTGACCGATGAAGAATGGAAGAAGTTGGATCGGAAGGCAAAGAGCACAATACGATTGTGTGTCTCAGATTCAGTATTGCTAAATGTATCAGGGGAAGCTACGACGAAGGCTTTATGGGACAAGTTAGGGACTTTGTACCAATCTAAGTCTCTGGTGAATAAACTATTCCTGCGGAAAAGCTGTATAACCTAAGCATGAAAGATGGAGACTCGGCGACAGAGCATATGAATGCATTTAATACTGTGGTAAGTCAGTTATCATCTGTTGATATTAAAATTTCAGATGAAGATAAGTGCATCAGCCTGTTGTGTTCTCTACCAGATTCATGGGATAGTCTAGTTATTGCAATAGGTAGCAATGCAACTGCTTTGCAGTTTGATGAAATAATCTCAGCCTTGCTAACGGAGGAGATGAGACGGAAAAATATGGACAACCAAAATGGTGATGCCTTGTCTGTACGAGGACGGTCCCAGAACAGAAACAAAAATCAGTCATCGAGTGGGAGATCTAAATCTAGAGGGAGATCTAAATCTCGAGGAAAACCTATAAAGGTGGTGTGCTGGAAATGCAGAAAGGAAGGGCACTTAAGAAGGGAGTGTAAATCTAAAGCTCCTGATAAAGGAAAGGGATCTGAGATGCTCCTTCTGCAGAGGTGAAAACCACCTCAGATGAAGGTGGGGATGTGTACTTGGCTTCTTCAAGTACACATGTAGATCATGAGGCATGGTTAATTGACTCAGGTGCATCCTTTCACTTCACTCCCCATAGAGAGTGGTTCTGCAAGTATGATAAATACGATGGTGGTGATGTCTTCTTAGGAGATGATAGGAAGGCTAGAATCATTGGTCGCGGAAAAGTAAAGTTGAAGTTGCAAGGTGGAAGGGTTAGAACCCTTCTGGGTGTTCTGCATATTCCTGCGTTGGCCAGAAATTTGATTTCTGTAAGCAAGTTGGATGATGCAGGTGTAAAGACAGTGTTCGAGAAGGATACCTGCAAGATGGTTCGAGGAGCACTGGTATTGATGCGGGGAGTTCGGATTGGAACTCTGTACAAGCTGCAAGGTAGCACTGTTGTTGACGGGTGCAATAGTTCTATGGTTCCTGGAAATGGAGCAGAAAATCTAGTGGTCTCTGGAGAGAAGACCATGTTGTGGCATCAAAGGCTTGGACATATTGGAGAGAAAGGCCTTCGAATACTTCATGGTAAAGGTATGGTAGAAGGTATGAGTAATAGCTCTCTGGATTTTGATTTCTGTGAAAATTGTGTAAATGGGAAGCAGAATCGGGTGAGTTTCCCCTCTGGTGGTAAGAGGACGAAACAAATATTAGAGCTTGTGCACAGTGATGTGTTTGGACCTGTGAAAGTTCCATCACTGGGTAAGTCGGTGTACTATGTATCATTTATAGATGACTTCTCAAGGAATACATGGATATATTTCCTTAAGAAGAAATTTGAAGTCTTTGACAGGTTTAAAGAATTTAAGGCTCTGGTGGAAAATCAGACAGAGAAGAAGATAAAGGTGCTGAGGACAGATAATGGTGGAGAATTTTGCAACAAGGAATTTGAAGAATTCTGTAAGAAGTGTGGTATAGCACGGAATAAAACTACTCCATATACACCTCAACAAAATGGAGTCGTAGAAAGAATGAACAAGACGTTGATGGAAAGGGCAAGAAGCATGCTCAGTGGTGTCAGGTTAGGATAGGAATTATGGGCAGAGGCGGTGGATAGTGCATGTTACCTGGTCAATAGGTCACCTTCATCAGCGTTGGATGATAAGACTCCACAAGAAGTATGGACTGATAAGAAACCCTCTCTTTCACATCTGAAGGTATTTGGATGTGATGCATATGTACATCTTCCAAAGGAGAAACGAACCAAGTTGCATAGTAAATCTGAAAAGTGCATCTTTATTGGGTATAAGGATGGTTTAACGGGTTATAAGCTTTGGAACCCAGTCAGACGGAAGGTTGTGTACAGTCGAGATGTGGTGTTTAGAGAGGTGAAAGATGTTATCAAACATGAAGTCCAACGAAAGGAACCTGAGAAGATAGAGTTTGAGCTAAAGGAGGAAGAATCAGACTCTACAGTAGAGGAGGAATCAGAAGATGAAGAGCCACAAACTCCGGCTGTGAGAAGATTAGTTCGATAAAGAAGGCAGCCTAAAAGGTAGAGTCCATCTGCTTTCTGTTCAAATTTTTCTTTATCTTTTACTGAAGATGATCCCAAAACTGTGAAGGAAGCAGTAGATTCAAAGGATGGAAAACTCTGGAAAGAGGCCATGGATGATGAAATGGCATCTTTGCACAAAAATGAGGCTTGATATCTAGTGGAGTTGCCGGCTGGAAGGAAACCCATTGGCAGCAAATGGGTGTTCAAAAAGAAGACAAATGTCGAAGGAAAAGTGGAGAACTACAAAGCTCGGTTGGTAGCAAAAGGTTATTCCCAGGTGTCGGGAATTGATTTTGGTGATATTTTTTCTCATGTTAACAAGGTAACTTCTATTTGATTACTTTTATCTGTTGTTGCTACTTTTGATTTTGAGTTAGAACAGATGGATGTGAAGAACATTTCTTCACGGGGATCTGGAAGAGGAAATCTACATGAAGCAACCTGAAGGCTTTTGTAGCGAAGGGTAAGAAAGAACTAGTATGCAAGTTAAAGAAGTCTTTGTATGGGTTAAAACAATCACCAAGGATGTGGTATCAAAAATATGATACATTTATACGGGGACTTGGCTTCAGCAGAAGCAAAGCAAATCACTATGTATATTTTAAATTAATTGGTGACCGTGTTATTTATGTGGTCTTGTATGTGGATGATATGTTGCTAATTGGAAATGACAAAGAAACTATCCAGGATTTGAAGACCCAATTGTCCTCCAAAATTGACATGAAATTTCTTGGTGCTGCAAACTATATTTTGGGCATGGAAATTAAAAGAGATTGGGCAAAGAGGAAGCTCTGGTTAAACCAGA
>APFE030289230.1:24970-50573 GCA_000404065.3 Pinus taeda | reverse complement strand
GTCTTTGATATCAGTGATCCACTTCATCCTTCAGCATCATTGACATTCTTATATGTGATATTTAGACATGTACTTGTTGGACCATGATCAGATGATCCATTATGTATTTTTCAGTTATTTATACTTGTATACTTAGTGGATCCGCTTGTACTTGATATGCGAACATGTTGTACTTTCTCTGAGCATGGGTATGCCTGCCTCAGACAATGTTTCTTTCTGATCTCCTTTTGTGGCTTGGCAGGCTAAATTCTAGTGAAGTCCTTCTCAGTTTTTGACAGATTTCCTTTCCATGAACTTGCTTAATACATTTCGGCCATCATGTACCCCTTCTGACCTCATATATTAGGGGGCATCTGTTATAGCTCCAAATCTCATTCTTGAGGTTTGTGATGCTGCACTCATGGCCTAGGGAAACCCCTCCTTCCAGACTTGGTCCCAAAATTTAAAAAACAGTGTTTTATTCCCTATACGTGACATTTACCTGAGCTAAACGTGTGTGTATGTGGGTATGTGTATACCCAACTTGCGTATATGTCTTAAAACACTTAAAAAAAATAAATCTCCTTAATTTCAGGCAGAGATCACGGGTTTCACCTGTTGATTACCTGTTAGTGCCCATGGCCCAACTGTTCCCAACGAATTTCCAACTAAAAAACTACTTTGGGAGAAGTATAAAAGGCTTCAATGGGAAGGCCTAAGAAAGGAGAAAAGAGAGAGAAAGATTACTATGCTGAGATTTCCCTGACCAGGTCTGAAGATCCTAGTGCCTCCTGCACTTCCCCCATTTTACAGGAAACCCTTGTTTCCTTGTGTGATGATGTCTATCTACTACTTGAGATATCATGGAGTAAGTCATGGAAGGAGTTTGTTAAAGGCTTGAGACTGGATGAATCCAGGAGACGGTTCCGCTTGGAGCCTGCGAAAGGACGAATCAGGTGAAATTATTCCTTTCTATACTTTATTTGTCTATAATAAGAGAAACACATGTCTTTGTTCCTGATATAAATATTCTTCATGTTTATGATATCCATGTTATGAGTCATATATGAATGGTTGTTTGATTGCATAACTAACTATCTTTCATTATAATATGAAGATGGTTTCTTTATGATGTTTAGTCCATATACTGCTGTACTTTCTGGAATTGATGGTTTTGCAGGTTAAAGGAGCAAAAGGAACTCCAAGAAGGGTTTGGACCCTAGAAGGCTCTTCTCAAATGTAGGACTTCAGGTACGTCCCTTATCATATAGTTTGCTTATATTAACATTATGGTTGTATGGAATGTGTGTTTCTCTGTATAGACAACCTCCAGTCTGCTAGGGTATCAACCCAAGACCCTAGGGGGATTTATCCCTTAACAAAAAGTGAACTATCTTCATCTTCTTCGGACATAGCAGCAATCAGGTTTATGTCCAAGGCATGCAAATTAGACTCTACCATTAGTTTTGCTAGACCCTGCCCCTTGATGAGCTTTGTTGGCTTTATCTCCCAGTCATATTCTAACAAAGCTACGATCCATTTTCCTTGCCTCCCTTCCGGATCTGTTTGTACCAACACATCTTTGACGGCTAGGTTAGGGACATAAGCAAGAATATGAGAGTGTAGAATATATACCCAAAAATCTTTCAAACTTTTCACCAAGGCAAGAGCTTGCTTGTCAATAATGTTATATTTTAAGGTTGCATCTCTTATTGTCCTACTGAAAAAGGCAATTGGCTTTTCAAGCTAGTCTATTTTCTGCATTAGAACTGCTGCCATAATATGCTTAGAAGCGAATGAAAATAATATGAAATCTTGGGAATAATCTGGGCTGATTAAAATCGGAGCTGAAGAAAGAGCCAACTTTACCAGGTTCAAAGACTTCATGGCTTCTTCAATCCACTTTACCACACTATATTTCTTCAACTTATTTGTAATTTCCCTCAAGTGTTTAGCTAGATTTGGCACAAAACAATGTAAGGAGTTCATCTTACCGTTAAATGCTTGGATCTCCTTTTTACTACAAGGAAAATCAATTTTTTGAATGGCTTCCACTCGAGCAGGATCGATGTGGATGCCCTCCTTGGATATTATGTGACCAAGAAGCTTCCCCTCATCCATGGCAAACAAGCTCTTTTTGGGATCGAGTGGTATGCCATATTTTCTGCAACACTGAAAAACAATTTTCAAATGGTAAATATGCTCCTCATCTGAATTGGAAAAGACAGTCAAATAATCAAGATACACTACTAAAAATACATCTTTTTCATTTGCAAAGGTGATGTCCATAGCCCACTGAAATGTTGCACCAACATTCTTTAAACCAAATGGCATCTTGGTGTAATGGAATGTTCCCCACGGAGTGGTAAATGCTGTTTTGTCCCTGTCAAGCTCATGGATCAAAATTTGATTGTAGCCAGAATACCCATCGAGCAGTGACATACGAGATGCCCTAACTACTCTTTGGAGTATGTGGTCCATTTTTGGCAACAGATAATTATCTTTCAAAGACACCTTATTCAAATTTCTGAAATCAATGCACAATCTAATCTTACCTGTCTTCTTCCGTACGGGCACCAAATTAGAGATCCAATCTGAAAATCTTATTGGAATTATTATACCAACCTTCTACAATCGATTCACCTCTTTCTCTATTGATGGTAACAACTTCAGATTTATCTTTCTCAACTTCTAGCGAAATGGTTTCTAGTTTGGCTTGATTGGAATGATGTGTTGAACTATACTTTTATTGTACTCTTTCAAATCTGTATAGTCCCATGCAAATACATCAGTAAATGAAGACAATAAACTAATGTATTTTGCCTTTACCTAGGGAGGTAATGCCTTTGACAACTTCATCATCTTTGGATTTTCTGCTGTTCTGATATTCACATCTTCAACTCCCTTTTCAGTTGGCAGTAAGCTTGGCTTTCGGGCTACATCATCTTGGTCAAATAATTCCTCTAAAGGTATAAGGCCTTTAGGGATGACATTTTCCTTCAACTGCAAAACTTCCATCTGATTTACCTCTATGTCTGGTTCACCATCATCTTACTCACCATTTGTAGAAGTGTCTTTATATTTGCCTTCATTTTGCAGAAATTCTTCAATCTCTTTGTCATCCTGAAACCCCTGCCAATATCCTAAATTATCAGGGACAGTTGGGCGATGCTTCACATGAATTTCAAAATTATTGTTTGAATTCATTGGGATCTTTAAGTTACTTGCAGCTGTAGCAAGGGAATCTGCAATAACATTTTGTACATGAGGGACACATGTCAAAGTATAATCTGGAAAAAACCTCAAAATATCTAAAACCGGATTATGGTAAGCCCTAATTTGAGGATGTTTAGCTTGGTATTCACCCTTGACTTGTCTGATTACTAATTCGGAGTCGCCATAAACTGAAATTCTCTTTGCATTCAACTTCTTGAGGATTTTCAAGTCTACAATTAGTGCCTCATATTCGGCTTCATTATTGGAACAATCAAAAGCCAATTTATATGAACAAACTCTTACATTACTTGGGACTTTATTTGGTAGGAAAACAGGGTTGCATATCCAAATACCAATTCCGGCACCATCCTTACCTACTGCTCCATCAAAATCCATACTCCACAAATCGGCTTCTTCCTCCAAGTGCTGGAATTTTGCCTGCTCTTCTACCTTTGGCTGTTGTGCATCAATTTTCTGCTGCTGGCGGAATGTTGATTGTTCAGCGGTACTTTCAAGCCTTTGTCTCTCTTGATCAAGTAATGCTCTGAAATTTTTTGTTATCTCTAGAATATCTTCAACTTCAACTAATTGACTATTTACATCATTGAAACCATTGTCAGAATAAAGAACAAAAGATTCTAAATCTATATGTACATAATTAATTGGATGATTCAAAGGTTTATCCTTGCTCGTGATCATATACTTCATCTATTTTTCCCTATATAATTTCCTCAACTGACCAAAGACGGGAATAGTGGCATAGGAGAAATATAACTGCAATGTCCCTTTGAGTTTTACACCCGAAGACCTAGATAAGAGCATGCCAAATCTAGGGGGAATGTCGGCCACAACTACATCCATAAGAACATTCTTTGCTGGAATCTGATCTAAAGTCACAACCAAATCTTTAATGAGACCAATACATCTAACCCTACTAGAATAAAAGGCTTAAAGATCATGATACTTGCGAGTGATGTCCAAACCCAATTTTTCCATAATTGCCTTTGGCATCAAGTTGTCAGACGCTCCTGAATCAAACATGGCATTGTGAAAAACATAATCATGCAATCTAAGGTTGATGTAAAAAGGAGCTACATCACTATCCTCAGATTGGCCTTCTAATGCCAGACCAAAGATAAGCTCAGGTTGGTCATCTTCCACATTAACCATATCATACAGGGGATCTATATTCAAAATCTTTGGCACTTGACCTTTATAACTGCTATTTTTCATTAATTCAGTCAAAGGTATTATCACTTTTAACTTAGCAATCTCATTCTCTAAGCTAAAGGTTGTAGTTTTCTCTACCTCTTTGACTGGAGCATCTTTCTTTTCAGTCTTCTCCTTTGTTGCACTTGGTTGATTTGACTTTTCATTTGCCGATTGTACTTTGCTAGAAGTAGGATCTGCTGGCTCCTTTCCCTTTTTCTGAACATTTGGAGAATCATTCTTTGGTGGTGTTGCTTCCTTCCACTTCTGAATTGGATTTATCGGTACATCCCTGCTCTTGAGTGAGTATTGTCTTTGCTGCACTGTCAAGGCATTCATATATCCCCTTTGATATTCATCTGATTCCTCTTCTAGGATTGTTTCATTTGCTAATATAAAATCTTCATCTTTTATTACAGTTGGGCTTTCTGAGTACTCTTCATCTTTGAAGATATAAATTGGCAAACCATCTGGTGTAAAAAGTGTTTCTCCTCTCCTATTGGAGTCTCATCATCCTCTATTTCAGTGCCATGGACATAGTTCTACTTTAATGGTGTTTTGACCTACTATTGAGCTGATGGATCTTGCACTCTTTGATCCTGTTGCTTAATTCTGAACTGTGGTTGTTGCTGACCACAGAAATTTGGATTTTTGACCTGAGTCTTGAGCTTATATGCAATGGTTAACCTATCAAGCATATTCTCAAGCTTATGATCACCTTCTTCCTTTATGGTCACCTTCTTCTTAGTCTTTGTCCTAGCTCTCTTAGCTAGCATATTTTCCTCCACACTCATTGCAATTTTCTGCATGTTTTCCAACGTAGCCGGGTCTCTTTCTCTCAATTGATATGCCATGTTGGGATCAAATCCATCGGGAAATTTTATCAAATCCATCCCCATTGGTGGCTTGATATCAACTGGAATAACATTATAAATAGTATTGAATATAATACAGTAATCCTAGACACTTTCACCAACATTCCTCTTAATGTTTTCATACTCGGAAAGGATTTGGAGTGGACTTTTCTTTACCTCCCAACGATCCAGAAATTGTCTTTGAAGAACCACCAATGTATTGATAGTTCCAGTAGGCAATGCTCTGAACCACTTTCGCACTTCGTCTCCAAAAGTTTGCACAAATAATCTCATAGTCACATTCTCTTCATCTATCTTGTGGAGATCAAAGAAATCACTCATCCTATCAACATGTTGTTGTGCTGTGATACCTTGGGTAGCATCAAACAATGAGATTTTACTTTGGTAATCAATAGGCATAACATCCAAGTTCTGTGGAAAAATGAGAGGTGCCTATCTGGCAGCCATTGCTCGAGGTGGATTTAAAAATAGCCTTGGGGATGTAGGAGGAGTGGGAACAATGATAGCAGTTGATGTGATGGGTATATGAGGTGTCGAAGGGTATGAAGAAATGTTTGATGTTTGAGGTGTTGAAGGGGTTGATGGAGGAGAAGAGACTGTAGATCTCTGATCAGATATGGTGGGCTGCATAGGAATGGTGGGAATAAAAGGAGGCTCAGTAGAAATTTCTGAAATAGACACAATAGCGGATGAACCAAGAGTAGCAGATGCAGATTCTAAGAACTCGGGAATATTGGTAGCCACAATTGAAGTTTGAAGATTTAGAATATAAGCATCAATTGATCTATTTGCTCTTTCAGCTTCAAGATATTGGACAAACTCCAGATTTAGAACAATAGCACCAACTGCACTTTCAGACTTAGTTTCAAACAAATATAGATCAAAATGTTCATCAAATGGGAGATCTTCAAGATATTCAAAAACAACCGAGCATGAATGAGATCTAAACACAAGAATCACAGAACTTTCTTGGTGGAGAATTCTTGGAATGAGATTTGGGTTTTCATACATGGGATGAGGATTAGGATCAGGATTGGCCCTGGTGTATCATCTGGAATCCAGTGTGTTGAATTATTCCCAAAAATCAAATTGACATTACAATCTTGTCAGCTTACTGAATTCTAAACTCATCATCCAAAAGTCTAGAATTATTTAATGTACTAGGGCAATTGTTTTCAATTCTTCCCCAGTATGGTTTCCACTATGTTAGTGCCTAAATCTACCTCAGACTGAAGAAAGGCAGGTCTAGGGTAACATCAAACCACGCTTAACCTGGTAGCTAGCCCTACCAGGTCGGGAGAGGGATCTCTCCTTGTCAATATCAATGAAAATATATCAAGGAATGCTTGAGATGACTGATATGAATACTAATTTTAGGCTAGGTATGCTTTCTCAGAGGATTTTTTTTTATTTTAATGGTTGGTTGCTAGTTCAGATGGGGAATGGAGCTTTGGGTCCAGGAAATCAACATAGATTTGTAGAGGTTTCTATGGGGCGAGGTAAGCAAGTGTTTTAGCACTTTGAAATGAGTGTAATGGTGAGTCTAAAGACTAGTGGGGAGCTGGAGAGGGCATGCAAGTGTCATGAGTCCTCTTTAGATAGTAGAAAACATATAAAACTAAATAAACCCCAAGGCAGAGCACTGAAACACCAATGGATTCTACCTTTTACACTTGATTCATTTTGTTATGCAGAATAAGAGAGATGATGGCACACAAAAACATAAGATCAAATAAATTACAAAAAAGAAGACAATGCTAATTCACATTACCACAAGAATCCCACAAAATTTTGCAAAACCCTGGTTTATTTCCTTGCCAAATTGCAGAAGTGATGTACAAAGTAGCTCAATGCATCCACAAGAGTCCAACCTTCACAAATGACTAAGAAAGTACAAGATATAGGCATCAAATCACCTATGCTAGCCATCAAGGATCGAATCCATGAGTCAAGGAGCTGTTTCAACAAGATCTAAACTAGGAACTGAAAAATATGCAGTGGAGCAGCTTGCCTTTACAACTATGGAAACTGATTCATTTAGCTCAAAACCACCTAAAAATGATGTATCTACCTCCTTAAGTCATTTTTCATCATTTTTACATCACAGTACATTAATTTACATCATATTATATCATGAATTTGACCATGAGAGAAGAAAAATTCAAACTGGTAGAAAACTAGGCGAAAATCTGAGTTTTTGAGCAAAATTGGCAAAATTTTGCCTGATGCGTAGCGCCATTTCCAAGCTGAGTTTGAAGGCCTTTCCCTTGACCAAATTAACTCCAATATGGCTTGTTGGAAAGCTCTGTCTATCTACGTTCTAGGAAAAGTGGAACTTTTGGATTCGGTGTCCATTTTCCCCTTCAAAAATCAGTTCTCCCAAGACTGCTTCCTGTGGGTCCAAAACGTGGCAGAGAGGGCATTTTTGAGGTGTTCTTTGCCCTTTAGGTGACCCAAATCTCCTCCAAACTTCATGAAAATTTCTGGGTTTTAGTAAATTTTCATGAGGAATCCAAAAATGTAAGCCATTCTGCAAAATTCCCAACCAGTTCAATGCGTACCGCAAGAGGTCTCCTAGGCTGTACATTCCAAAATGCTTCAAAATTGGCAAGAGGCAAGCTTAGCAATTGCTTTGCCGAGCCAAGGAATCTTCAGCTAATATTTTAAGTTCATCTTGCTCCTTTTTTTCTTTTAAGGCTCTCCATAACTTGGCTTTTAGGCTTCTTATCCTTGTCTTGCAATTTTTGTTCCGGGCCAAATAGTGATAGGCCATGTGGCACAACATGTTCTTCTCCTTATTAGCCTTATCAAGAAGCTTCTCAAGGTGGATATTCACTCTTTCCAACCATGATTCTCGGTCAGCCTCTATTTCTTGCTCTAGTGAAGTCAGCTTGATTTTCCTTCTTTTTGCCACTTGCCAATTTTCCCTTATGGTTTGTAGCTCCATAATTGTTTGTTTGTCCTCCAATTGCTTGTTATGTTTCTCAAGGTAATTAATTATCCATTTATCCCTCTTAAGGTCAAGTGATAAGGCTTGGATCTCAGCTTCTCTCCTTGATGATCACATCCTTGAGTCTTGAGCTCTGGGAGCCCAAATCAATGTCCTCTTCCTCAATTGAAATAAAATCACTGTCTTGGCCTTCAGAAGGCCCTTCATCATGCAATGGTTGCTTTCCTTTGTCTTGTACCTATTCTGCTGAAGAAGAAGGAAAAGCCCCTTTCACCCTAGGTGAAGATAGCATTTGCATGTTGTCCAGTGAAGAGAACGAGACCCCTTCCACCCCTGGTGGAGATAATACTCGTTTGGCAGCTGCAAAAAGTCTTCTTGTGCCCTTTTCATAAGTTATAAACACAGGAATGTGAGCCTCTTCAGTTCTTCTTTCATGCTCTCTTTGTTGCCTGGAAGGTCCACCTTCCTCTTGAGGTTCTGCAAAAATTTGAGGCCCCTTGAAAATCTCATGGGAAATGAAGGTTTCCCATGGCATTCCCAACTGAGTGAGCTGATGCACAACAATAATCTTGATGACAACAAAGTGATAAATGCTATTAAGCTACTATTGGTATGGTTTTCTCTTTGTAAGCACAATCATCCTCTCTATGTTTTTGCAAATGAAGTATGGAATACTCATCATTCTAACCCTGGTAAAATGCATAAGCAATCTGATATGATAGGCATATATTCTAGAGAACCTTCCCTCACATGTGAAGTATTTAATGATGAATTTCATTAGTGGAACATATCGGTCCTCCAAAAACTTAAAAGGAAACCCCCTGCCCAATTTACTATTATATTTGGCTTTAATGTAGGGTTCATAGTTTTGTTTGCTAATATTCTGTATTTTGTTCCATATTTCCCCCACATCTGGCATCCTAGTTTCTTCTGCAATAATGGCTGGTGAAAGAGTGAAATTGATGCCAGCAAGCTGTACCATATTGTCCTCGATGTTGATGACAAATTGCCTAGCTAATTCATGATGATACTTAACCCTCTCAACCATCTCACAAAAATCAAAGCAAGATTGGTATCTGAAACAAATGGTGGCAAGGGGACAAGCAAGAAGTTCAGCAATGCTAATAGGCTCCTCTCTGATTATTTTCCCACCCTTGTGAGGTCTCCTAGGTTGTACATTCCTTTCTCCTGAACTGTCACTTTGTGTTTCTTCTTCATAGCTTGAGTCGTTGTTTCTTGCTATGATGCTTAGTGGTGTCTTAGGAAGATGATGTGATGAAGGTATGGTGAAAAATGGTAATGAAGGAGGACAATGGTGATGAGTATGAAGAGATTTTACTCTTGGGAAATGGAATTGGGGAATGAAGGGATTAGTTTTGGGAAACTAGGGTTTAGTGAGGGATTTAGGGTTTGGTGAGGGAATTAGTTGTTTTAGGGGAGTGGGATATGGGAAAATGAGATAAATGGAGTGTTTTTAGGGTAATAAAAGAGTGAAAAGGGTTTAATAATGTTTTTTGTGATGATAGAATGAAAATTGCACAATGAAATGGAAAACAGTGATGACAAGCTATGGTTTCATTTTCCACATGCAAGATTTATGAAGAACAAAAGTGTGACCTCAAATTCAGCTTTGGGATGATGTTAACTTACTTGTAGCATGAAAATGTAGCAATCTTGAGGTTTATGGCATGATTTTTTTTTATTTAGTAAGTTCTGGGCTGAGGCGCATCGCACTGGGCCTAATGCACAACGCCCTCCTAATGCACAACACCCATTCAAATTTACACTGCAGGAAAGCCTCTGATGCACAATACCAGCCTGATGCGTAGCGCACTGCCTTTGATGCATAGTGTCAGGCCAAGTTGCTTGAAAAACATGGTTTTTTTGTCTCCTTTGCTCAAAATCGTGATTTTTGCTCTCTAAGGGTATTTTTCACAATGAAATGACAAATGGAAGTCCTTTCACTTTAAATATGAATGACTTTAAACTCTTACTTATTCTCAATCCCACTTTTCTAATGTCAAAGTCACTTTTGGTCTTGAGCTCTATTTTTCCATTGAAATTGACTTTTCTTAATCATTTGGTAAATTGATGCATTGATGCTTGTGTTTTTGTCTACAGTGGCCGGAGTTGGCAAGGTGAGCAAGGGCAGTAGCTTTGAACTTCTTACATATAGAAAATATTGAAATTACATAAAATTGTTGTACATAGAAAATAAAAACTCTGTTTTCACCTCAAAATAGAGTTTTGAGGTAAAAATCGTTTATTGTGCATATCTTTAGTGAAATTTTAATTTGATGAACTTATTAGACCTCCTCATGTGCTTGCTGACCGTTTATTGAGTTTTTTGTTGACCATGGTGACAAACCCTAGACCTAATGAGACCTAAAACCCCTAAAATGAATTTTGCAAATGTAATGACAAAAAATGACTGTAAATGACCTGAACATGTGAAAATAGGCAAACAAGTAAATGACAGGAGGGAAATTGACAATGAATCACTACCATCAGTTGTTCCATGACCTAATATAATGCAGCTGATCGGATGGGACACCTAAAATGCATGCAAAAAGAGAAATTTGATCACTGATGGAGGGATGAAGATACCGACACTAACAACGTGTACACACGGGCTCATAGACCAAAAGGTGCGTATAGTGTACAAACGCACTTTCACGGAAGGAAAGGCGCGTACATGTTGGAAACTTAGTTTTAGTCCATGGTATTTTTATCCATGGTATTGGTCCAAGGTATCTTGTTCGAAGTGTTGACCCCACGTATTTGGTCCAAGGTATTGGTTCTAAGTGGTTTTGGTCATTGGTATTGAGTAAGGCCTAATACTATAAAAGGAGGAGAAGATCATTAGGCAAAGGAACTCAAGTATTGAATATATAATGAAGAGCAAAATCTAGAATACAGGTTATTAGGTGATGGTGCATCGCTAGATCTGAATCAAGGATGAACCTTGGCACTTGATGAAGGATAAGATCTAATGATGGGTCAAGATCTTAAGGCTTGAAGAGAAGTACCTTTGTGTGATTTTGATCTTTTATCTGAATAACTGGCATATGTTGTACACTGTAAATATGATGATCTGGGTATAACTGAAGTCTGGAATTGTTGTAAATATTAAATTATCATTTATAGGTCTGTACGCAGGTTCACTTTAGAAACGACGCATATACACACTGGTTCTGCATATCAAAACAACGTATAAATCTTAAATTTGATTTGCAGATTTGTACGCAGGTTCGTCTTGAGAAAAGTGCGTATGCACATAGGTTCGACACATTGAAGTATCATATACCTCATAAAATATGTTTTAGCTACTTCTGGTTGTTGTTGCAGTGTTTTGGGTTCTGGTTACTGTATTCTGGTTACAACATTCTGAAAAGTGATTGATTGATTCAGTTGTGGTTGTTGCAAAGGAGATTGGTTGATTGAATGATGTTACTGATGGATCCAGTCTAAAAATTTATGAAATGTGGTCCCTGGAAGAAAAGAGAAGGTTGTAGCCTTTTGTAGGCCGACACCTACGTAGTAGTAAACATATCAGCTAGTACAAGAGCTAGGGGGTTGTAACTCCCTTCCAGGAGAAGCTGGATAATGAGAGAAGGTTGTAGCCTTCTACAGGTAGAAGCCTGCGTACTGGTATAAGACTGCACCAGTAAAAAAATTGTAAAAAGAAGTTTCTTATAAAAAAGAGGATAGAAATGATTGCAGCAGGTGGTTTTCACCCACATTGGGTTTCCACCTTACATCTTGTGTTCATGTGTGTGATTTTCTGTTCCATTTTTACTACGCTTGGTTACTGTTCATATGGTTTTGATGCATTGATTAAAGATCAACATATGATGAATTAACTGAATCATAAGTTTGTAGGATATTCACTAGTTGCCTTAAATACAGTTGCTTATACACGCAAGTTCCATTAACTAAAGTAGCATATATGAATCTGTTTATGGAAATGAAATATTATTGACTTGCTAATACGGATTCAACCCCCCCCCCGCTCTCAGTATTATTTCCAACAATTGGTATCAGAGTAGGTCCTTTAGAAGTAGCTTGATCACTTGAAGGAAGATCTATCATCATGAGTAACCACGAAAGATAGGGATCCATTAGACCACCAATCTTTGATGGGAGAAGCTTCATTTATTGGAAGGTAAGAACCACAACCTATCTTTAATCTCTTGGAATAGATGTCTGAGAAATCGTGGAAGGAGGATATACATTTCCATCAGCAATTCCTACAGATATAGCAGGTAAAAAGCAATATGAAACCAATGACAAGGCTATCAATACATTATTGGGGAGTCTGTTACAATCAAAATTTGTCAAAGTTGTGCAGCTCAAAACCGCCAAAGAAATATGGGGCAAGATCATTCTAAGCTATGAAGGAGACAGTCAGGTAAAACTTGCAAAATTGCAAACTCTTAGAATTCAATATGAAACTCTCAAAATGCACAATGATGAAAGTATCGCTAGTTACTTCTTACGTATAGATGAGATTGATAAATGCATGAAGAACTTGGGTGAAGAGATAAAATAATTTACTTTAGTTGAAAAGGTTTTAAGATCCTTGTCTACTAAGTTTGAATAAAAATTAATTGTCATAGAAGAAAAGAAGGATCATCAGACTATTCCTATGACATAACTGCATGGAATCTTAACTACTTTCGAAATGAGAAAAGGAGGTCCATCAGATATCAGAGAAGCCACATTCAAAGCTTCAGGAAGAGAAGAACTTAATGAATCAGGACATATTTCAGAAGGAGAGGAAGAAGCAAACTTTGTCAAGAACCTTCAACGGGGTTCCGGAAGATTCAGAGGTAAACTACCTTTCAAATGTTTTGCTTGTGGAAGAGTCGGTCATTATGCTACCAAATGTCCTCATAAATATAAGCTTGATAAAGGTAAGGAATCAACAAAATGGAATAGAAAACAAAGTGCAAGTAAGAAGAGCTACTATACACATGAAGATAGCGATGGTTTATCAAATAGTGATGAAGATGAAGATAGTAATGACTATAGACTTCTAATGGCTTTTGAAGATGATGATTTCTTAGATGCTTTAGATGAAGATCACCTTTATGAAGAAATATCTAAACTCAAAATCTGTTTAGAAGAAAAGAATATGATTATAGATACTTTGACATTCCAACTTACTGAAAGAAAAAAACACAGTGAAAAACTAGAATGTGAAATTGTGGGTCTAAGAAAGGATATTGAGAAAACAAAATCTCTCAATCTTAGATTTACTAAAGGATCAAAAACCTTAAATGAAATTATCAAAGTGCAATGTTCTCCTTTGAAAAAGACAGGTCTTAGATATATTGAAGAAGCATCCCAAGCACAGAAGCCATCAACCTCTACTAAAAGCTATCATGATGCAACAAAGAGCAGTGAACAGTTGGACAATCAAAAACAAAGGCATAAAGTAGATCACCAAGTAAATCAAGCTCAATTTACTTCAAGGATGAAAAGAAGCTACAACCAACCTTAGGTAAATCATACTTAATATGCTTCAAGAATGAATATCAACAACAACTACAATCGCCAAGTCAATAGATTCAATAATCGTAGGAACTTCTTTAATGGCCAATGTTTTTCATATCATAACTTTGGACACAAAGGTGCTCAATGTGTTGCTTACAAGACCATCATGACTAGAGCAGCACGAAATCAAAGGAATGTGACGAGGATCATGAAACGGAGCTACAATAACTTTTCTCTTCTTGAAAATGAAATAGAATGCTCTATCTGCAACAACTTTGGTCACGAAGAATTTGAATGTAGGAGTAAATTTCAGCAAACATCTCAGAAGGAGAAAACTTCATTAAATCCCACAATATGGAGAAAGAAAGAACCGCAAACAGAAATATGTGGTATAGCTCTGTATGCAGAAGGACAAGAAAATCAGTGGTACATCGATAGTGGATGCTTGAAACACATGACAGGTGATAAAGAAAAACTTTAGTCATATAATGCCTTAGAAAAAGAAAAGAAGGTCTCATTTGGAAATGACACTCCTGCTATCATAAAAGGTAAAGGTTCTGTTCTTTTAAAAGAAAAAGTTAAAGCTGGCAATGTTATGTATGTTGATGGTCTAAAGCATAACCTGTTGAGTGTCAATCAAATGTGTGATCAAGGAAATGAAGTAGTATTTTGATCAAATGGATGTGTTGTTCGTGAGCTTGATACAAGAGAAACCGTGATCAAAGGTATAAGAACTCCAAACAACTTATACATACTCAAGGGAGGACAACAACAGTGCTATCTAAGAAAAAATGATGAACACTGGCTATGGCACAGAAGATTGGGGCATCTAAGCTTCTCTCAAATAAGAAAAGCAAGCAAATTCTAGGCCATTCGTGATCTTCTTGATATCATCATTCCAGAAAATACAATATGCAAATCATGTCAATTTGGTAAGCAAACCAAGTTGCAATTCCCTGAAAAGGAAGGATCAACTAGTAAGCCTCTTGAACTTGTTCATACTGATTTATGTGGTCCATCAAGGAAAAAGTCGCCTCGTGGAGAAGAATACTTTATATTGTTCATTGATGATTTTTCTAGAATGTGTTGGATAGGACTTCTAAAGCATAAAGATGAAGCATTTGAAAAATTCAAAGCCTTCAAAGCATTGGCTGAGAATGAATCAGATCACAAAATCAAATGCCTCAGATCTGATCGAGGAGGGGAATTTACCTCGGATGAATTTTTTGACTTTTGTGAAGAACATGGAATAAAAAGACAATTCTCCACTACAAGGACCCCTCAGCAAAATGGAGTGGTAGAAAGGATGAATAGAATTGTTCAACAAATGGCTCAGGCTATGCTAGTTGAGTCTAGAACTCCTACAACCTTTTGGGGTGAAGCTGCATTCACTGTCATCACTATTCTCAACAAAGAAAATGTTCAGGTAAACAACACTCAAACTCCACAAAAACTTTGGTATGGTAAGACTCCTACCGTAAAATACTTCAAAGTTTTTGGAAGCAAATGTTTCATCAAAAGGACTGATGAAAAACTTAGCAAGTTTGAACCCATAGCAGATGAAGGAATTCTCCTTGGTTACTCTTCCTGAAGTAAAGGATATAAGTGTTATAATAAAATACTTGGGAAAATTATTGAAAGTATTGATGTTGTGGTTGATAAAGCATGCAAAAATCCAAAGCAGGTAAAAACCAAAGATTGTGGAGAAGATAAGGATTATCCTCCCACATCAAATCAGACTAATTGTGAAGAAGAAACCAATGAAGCCCCAGAAGAACAGATAACGAAAGAAGAAAAGACTCCATCCAGGTATGCTCAAAAAAATCATCCAGAGACTCAAATTTTGGGATAGAAATAGGTAAGTGTGCAAACAAAAAGAACTATTACAAAAGCTTCAAGCTATCTAGCATTGCTTTTCTCCATCGAACCTCAAAATGTAAATGAAGCATGAAAAGATGAATGTTGGGTCAAGGCCATGAATGAAGAACTTGAGCAAATTGAAAAGAATAATACTTGGGAATTAGTTCCTAGACCTCATGATAAGAATATCATAGGAACCAAATGGATATTCAAAAAAAAGCTGAATGAAAATGGTGAAGTCATTAGAAACAAGGCCAGACTTGTTTGTAAAGGATATGCTCAACAAGAAGGTATAGATTTTGAAGAAACTTTTGTACCTGTTGCTAGACTGGAAGCCATAAGAAATTTCCTTGCTATTTCTAGTTTTCAAAAATTCAAAGTATACCAAATGGATGTAAAATCTACCTTTCTTAATGGAGACTTAGAAGAAGAAGTATATATTGAGCAACCAGATGGATTCATCCTTGGAAATGATGCAAAACTTGTATTTAGACTCAGAAAGGCTCTCTATGGTCTAAAACAAGCTAAAGGCCTTGGTATTACCGTCTTGACAAACACCTCCATCAACAAGGTTTTTTCAAAAGGATCAGCTGATAGCAATCTATATAGAAATATTGACAATAATAAATTGCTAATACTTGTTGTGTATGTTGATGATATAATTTTTGGTAGCAATGAAGAAGCCACGAATCAAAACTTTGCTTTGGTAATGCAGCAAGAATTTGAAATGTCCCTACTTGGTGAGCTCACATATTTTCTTGGTCTACAAGTTCAACAAAATAAAGATGGTATTTTTCTATCACAAACCAAGTATCTCAAGTAGATATTGAAAAAATATGGCATGGAAGATTCTAAACCAGTATGTTTCCCTATGGTAACAGGATGCAATCTCAGCTCAAGTGATGAATCAACAACAGTACATCAACCAACCTACAGATCCATGATTGGCAGTCTACTTTATCTAACAGGTACCCGACCAAGCATCATGCATGCAGTGGGAATAGTTGGAAGATTCCAAGCAAATCCAAAGGTATCACACCTTCAGGCAGTCAAAAGGATTTTCAAATATCTCCAAGGAACACAGAATTTTGGTTTATGGTATCCTAGAGATACAGAACTTATACTTCATGCATATACATATGCAGATTGGGTAGGAAGCGTTGATGACAGAAAAAAAAGCACTGGTGGTGGTGCATTCTATATGGGTTCCATATTAGTGTCTGGGTTCAACAAGAAACAAAGTTCAATTGCATTATCTACAGCTGAAGCAGAATATGTTGCTGCTGCATCTTGCTGCACACAACTCCTTTGGATGATGCAAACATTGCAAGACATTCAGATCACATGTACTCCACCCATATCCATTCTATGTGATAATACAAGTGCCATCAGTATTTCAAAGAATCCAGTCATGCATTCCAAGACCAAGCACATACCCATCAAATATCATTTTCTATGTGAACAGGTGCTTGAACAAAAGGTCAAATTGGAGTATGTTCCCTCCAAAGAACAAGTTGTTGCTATATTGACCAAACCACTGCCCAGGAGACATTTGAATATCTCAGACAGAAGCTAGGAGTAGTCGATGCCTCATCCTGCTATCAAAACTTATTTGTTTCAGAGAAAAGTGGTTATACGCGAGTTTCATGAAGTGTATCCACATACATACGCCGATTTCTATGGATACACTCGCGTATATGTTGGTTGAAGAAAAACAGTGAGCCAAACTCAAGATGAAAGGAGTCTGATATGGGTTTGACAGTGATCATCTGGCACAGGTTTAGGGGGAGCATATACTTCTAATAATGCATTGTTGGCATTATCTTAGAAGATCTTGGTACAAATTCACAGTTGTTTTTTATTTAGGTGGAACAGGTTCAGGGGGAGATCATGGTTGCTGGTCTGGCTGGTAATTGAAAGATGTTGTTGATGATAGTTGTTGATAACTATCATGGTCTTGTTTCAGATATTTGGTCTCTATGTCATGTATATCTTTTAATGTCAAGGTAATGAAACAACTTATTTTGTTTCCCCACTATGCGTGGGATGGATGATGTAATGTTCTTGTTTTGACATGTATAAACAATTGGTATATCCCCACTTGGTTGGGTGGATGAGTCAAACTTGGTATATCTCCACTTGGTTGGGTGGACAAGTCAAACTTGGTATATCCCCACTTGGTTGGGAGATGGATGTATGTATGAGACATTGGTGATAGGAAGGTCATTTATGATGTATGTATAGAATCATGTTCTTCTTTTAGAACATCTTTTTGCAGACCTTGCTTATATTCAAGGGGAGCATGGACTCAAGAATGGAGATCAATTAGCACACTTCAGCATATCAGAGAATTCAGCATGTACTCAGGGGGATCATAACCCTTTTCCCTTGATGACAAAGGGGGAGAGTGACTTGGGGTTTCCATCAAGTCCAAAGGGGGAGATTGTTGGCATTATGAAACAAATTTGGCACTGTGACATAGGTGTTATCCTTGATGGCAACTCACTCAGATGACAGGTCATAGTTCAGACTCACAGAATGAAGAAAGAGAGGTATATGCAGTTTCCCCATTGACCAAGCTACGTGTACACGTGGGATTGCAGACCAAAAGGTGCGTATAGTGTACACACACACACTTTCAGGGAAGGAAAGGCATGTACATGTTCAGAAACTTAGTTTTGGTTCGTGGTATTTGGTCCATGGTATTGGTCCAAGGTATCTTGTTTGAAGTGTTGACCCCAGGCATTTGGTCCAAGGTATTAGTTCTAAGTGGTTTTGGTCCATGGTATTGAGTAAGGCCTAATACTAAAAAAGGAGGCGAAGATCATTAAGCAAAGGCACTCAAGTATTGAATATCTAATGAAGAGCAAGATCTAGAATATAGGTTATTGGGTGATGGTGCATAACTGGATCTGAATCAAGGATGAACCTTAGTGGTTGATGAAGGATAAGATCTAATGATGGGTCAAGATCTTAAGGCTTGAAGTGAATTATCTTTGTGTGATTTTGATCTTTTATCTGAATAACTGGCGTATGTTGTAGACTATAAATATGATGATTTGGGTATAACTAAAGTCTAGAATTTTTGTAAAGATTAAATAATCATTTATAGATCTGTACGCAGTTTCACTTTAGAAAAGGCACGTATACACATTGGTTTTGCATATCAAAACAACATATACATCTTAAATTTTATTTGTAGATCTGTACGCAGGTTCGTCTTGAGAAAAGTGCGTATGTACATAGGTTTGACACATTGAAGTAGCATATACCTCATAAAATATGGTTTAGCTACTTCTGGTTGCTGTTGCAGTGTTTTGGGTTCTGGTTACTATTTTCTGGTTATAACATTCTGAAAAGTGATTGATTGATTCAATTGTGGTTGGTGCAAAGCAGATTGGTTGATTGAATGATGTTATTGATGGATCCAGTCTGAAAATTTATGAAATGTGGTCCCTGGAAGAAAAGAGAAGGTTGTAGCCTTCTGTAGGATGGTACCTATGTACTAGTAAACATATCAGCTAGTACAAGAGCTAGGGGGTTGTAGCTCTCTTCCAGGAGAAGCTAGAGAATGAGAGAAGATTGCAGCCTTCTGCAGGTAGAACCTTGCGTACTGGTATAAGGCTGCACCAATACAAAAGTTGTAAAAAGAAATTTCTTATTAAAAAGAAGATAGAAACGATTGCAGCAGGTTGTTTTCACTCACATTGGGTTTCCACCTTATATCTTGTGTTCATCTGTGTGATTGTCTATTCTATTGTTACTGCACCTTGTTACTGTTTTTATGGTTCTAATGCACTGATTAAAGATCAACATATGATGAATTAAATGAATCATAAGTTTGTAGGATATACGCTAGTTTCCTTAAATATAGTTTCATATAGACACAAGTTCCATTAACTGAAGTAGCGTATATGAATCTGTTTATGGAAATGAAATATTATTGACTTGCTAATACTGATTCACCACCCCCTTTCAGTATTATTTCCAACAGCCCTAAGGTTTGAAAGGTTTACCATCATAAGTATAAAGAAAGTAGATTATAGAGGAGCATTCACAAGGCAAACAAAGTCAAAATTTCAAAGGATATTGATCTTAAAGTTCTTAACATTTCACCAGGGAATGCCATTCCCATCTGGAGCCATTCTTAGGGTCCTATAATAATAGGATTCATAATTTTGAATTTTCTATGGTTAGTCTTGTAATATTGTACATACTTTTTATTTTTGCAAAATTTTTTCCATATTAAAAATTAAAAAATGTAAACAGGGTATGTCCTAAAAGAATAATCAAAGGATAAAAAGAAAGAAAAAAGATCAAAAAAGTGAAAAATATGAACCCCAAAAAGAAATAAAAATAGATCATGAGAGTGTGCAAATTTAAATACCACTACTTTTTACTTTACCATGCAAAATAAGATTGTGTGTAGCTTGTCAAAAATTCCACTATCCATGATGGTCAAAAAGCTTAATCTTGACACCTTCATGCTTTAAATTTCATGTTGATAGATAGAGAATAAAGATCTAGCCAAACTATTTAACCTTGGTAGATCAGTAGTTAGGTAGAGAATAATAATGATCTCATCTGTTTAATCTGAGCCATTGGAAGTTATAAGGTTAGAATTAGATAGTTTAGTTGTCAAAAGAAAAGGAAATAAAGGGTCTGCAAGCTCAAATGCACCCATTGAAATGAAGAAAAAATGTTAGGGTAAATAAAGGGTAGGTAGAAGAAATGTTGCAAATGCATAAGGTTGCTAAGTCAAAAGCACATTTATCATGCTAAATCTTATTTTTCATGTGTAGGTGGAATTGTGAGAAAGAAAGGATATTCCCCAACCTTGTTTACTAATTTCCCCTTATTTCACTACAGCCCTAGATACTTATTTGCTAATTTCCCCATTATCCCTCCATTACTTATAAATACCCTTTTCCCCTCACATTTTTTGACCTTTACCCCTTGGTTTCACACAATTCCCAAGAAATTACCCTTCAAAAATCATTCCCCCTTCCCAAAACCCCTTTTCCCTAGTGTGAAACCCATTTCCCATTACAAATATTACCTTCCCCCTTTATTAATTCCTCATTTCCCTTAAAAGACCCAAAAAACCCCATTATCCTAAGTTTTTGTTTAATATGCCCCCGCATTATGTAATTAACACCCCCCACTTTGTATTTCTCGACAAGCCTTTTTAACTCACCAACTCTTGGTGCAGTTAAAGAAAACCCCACCATATAACCCATGGTACCACATTTATTAACCCACTACTTATATTGAAAATCCCGACATTATTGGTTGATTAATTACAATTATCTATAATTAAATCCAAGGCCCCACCAAATCCCTTTCCCGATTCTCTCTGTGCAACTCAACTATGTGATAGTCCTCCAATCTCCTGCCCCCAGATCCGACGGTGTACAACGATATAGCACAGATTCATCGTCTGACCGATAGTAGCCCGAGAGCATGCGAGATTCACGGTTTTGCCTGGGTACTATTCTGCTATGTGGCAGCACCAGGTTAGATCACGTGCTTGCGAAAAATATCGCCCGCCATCCAAAAGCGGTGCGATAGCCCATAAAACCACCTCCACGCCTAAACCAAAAACTGCCCACTATTCATTTAATTATTTCTGCACCAAAATGTGATCGTTACCTGTTAAAAGGCCGAAAAATCCCCAAATTTCTTTTTTCGCTCGTTTTTCACCGCAAATTGTTGCTTAGCCATTTGCGACATTCTGAACCTTTTGTGACCAATTTGACCACCTTCTGCCATCTGAAGACGCTCTAGATACCCTATTGAAGCTGCTAGTTGACAGTTGAGTCCTCAATACCTTCTGCAATTACCACAGAACCCAGTTTGCATGCCAAATCGCCAATTTCCAGGTATTCTTTGAAAAAACCAGAACGACCCTTGGATTTGAAAATGCACAGTGTAATTGAATGGTTAATTAATTGAATTAATTAAAGAAACCTTCCTGAAATTGAAGAGAAACTTATTTCTACATCCCAAACCCTTTTACAGACTGTAATTACCCTCCCACTATACCAGAACTTTTAAACCTCACTCCTAAAACCACTGAAAGCCTAATTCAAATATGAAAACCCAATTATGGCTTCCCAAACTTCTCTGGACATAAGGCCTTTGCAAACCCCTCACCTGGACATTGAGCACCTTGCCTTAGCAGATCGAGACTTCCAAATTAAGGACACTGCTTCCCCTGCATACCTACAAAAACTCCACTGCTGGAGTAAAGACAAGTTTTTAAACCAAAACGATGACATTCACCTTTAGGAGTCAAATTTTCTCAAGTACTATTGCCCACAAGTATACCCTTTCCCAAAAATCATCCACTTCTACCAAGCTTGCTACATTCCCAGCCAAAGAGCCATTGTCACCCCTGACCAGCAAGTTTTATTCACCATCACTGTAGAATCCATTAACCAAATGCTGCAAATCCAATTAAGCCAAAATGATACCCCACTCTCTATTGAAGGCCTGCTTAACCTCTATACCAAGTTAGACATACCCAAGAAGGCTCAGATTATCCAAAATTTCATCATTAAAGAGTCTCACACTCCAACAAATAGTCTCCCTTACACTGCTACCATTATTTCTGAGAGAGGCAGACATATTATTACCATGCTCTCTTGAATTTTAGGGTACACCATAGATGAGCATGTGGATGAGGTTGTCCTGGCTTTCCTTTCTATCTTTTGCCCATGCAAGCCTCCTTCTATAATGTATAACTATGCTCAGTTCATAGCAGACATAATGCATGAACAATTCATTAGACTACCAAATGAGAGAGTTTTCAACTACTCTTTAGTTTTGTTTCATATGTTCCTTTACTATTAGTCGGACAAGTTTCCAATTAACATCTAGAAGTTGGACACCAAAGGCAATCCAAGATCAGTCATCTATTGGACACGAGTGATCCAACAATACTCCATTGTTTTTTCCTACAAAGACTTCATTGATTCATTTGTGTATCATGTTGTAAACTTGCTAACCAGTAGCTATCAGCCCATGATCAGTTAGGAAATTAGAAGGGTTTACAGTTGGGAAATAACAGTAAAGTGGGAGACTGGTATTTATGCCAGCACCACACAGAGATAAGGATATATGGATGCCAACTGCCCCCCCACAAACTGCCCAAATACCTCTCCATGAGGTTATTTACATTAGAGTACTTTAGGGAGAAAATAAACTCTGATGAAGTTAATTTCCTGGCAGCCAAGAAAAAACTCAAATCAAGATAAAAAACCAATTGGGCCCCTTTATTTGTAGTAATAGGGAAGTCGGACCAGAGGCAGATAAGATTCTACAACAGATGAAATTTAAGAACAAGTTTATGTGGCAATATGACCCTCATGGTGTCATAAATAAGCTAGGGCTCAAAATCAAATTAGGCCCTTTCATACATCATCCCAGAGTAGACATAGAGAGATTTTCCAACCAATCAGAATGGTTGGAAAACACTTTGATAGACATGGACAATATTGTAATTGATGTAGAGAATACATTAATTGATGTAGAAAAATTGATTCATACAAGTTCCTTCCTGCAAGTTCCAGAACTAGGAGAACCAATGAATATTCCTCCTATTTTACAAACTCAAGCCAATGAAGATATAAATGCAAAGAGAACCAAGGAAGAAGGTTCTAGTTCAGCCATGGAAACCACATATGAACAATTTGAAATCAGTTACAGGAAGAGGCCCAAGCTTAATCCTGTAACTGAACAGGAAGACACCATTGACTCAGTGGAAATTACTAACATTGACATAATGGTAGAAAGGAGCAAAGGCCCATCAACTTCAGGAGAAACTCACCAGCCCTCAACATCAAACACTTAACTTATTAAGAGACAACTCAGCATTGAGGTTTCTTCATTCACCAGGCTTGTGGATAAAGAGAAGCATATCAAAGATAGATGTAAGGAAATTAAGTTGAGGAATGAGAAGTTGAAGGCTAAGACTTATGCCCAATACCTCAAGCAAACACTTGCAAATCAAAACAAGTTGATGTCAGCGTTTGATATCAAAACAGGAAAAATGAAGATGTCATTCATGTAACCTATAGTCCAGTAGCCAAAAACATCAATAAACTATAGGAAAACAGATTTTGAGGTTTTGGCCAGGGATCTTCATCCCATTGACCACAAGCAGGCATCTGAGATGATCTATTCCACCTTGACAGGTAAAGCTATGACTACACACAAACTGCAAAGTTCACTAGATATTATCACTACACAGTACAAACTAGAAAAGGCCTCCTCATAGGCCAAAGATAACAAAATCAAGTCACTAGAAGACTTGGTGATTGAGCTGGGAGATGATCCCAATGATATCAAGGTTTTTGAGAAGTTGATAAAGAAAAAGAATGAGGACATTGTTGCTCTAAAAAAAAAAAACTGAAATTTCCTCATTCAGAGTACCCACAGACAAAAGAGGTGTTAGAAACCCAAACACATCAGGAGGAAACGATGGACCTTGTTTTACAACTTAATGATCAACTGAAGGAAATGGAGAAGGAGTTGGACAACTTGATACAATTAAAACAAGCCATTCTTGAGACTTCCACTGCCACTATCATTCCAACAATCACTACAGTAGTACCATCCACCTTGGTAGCTTCATTGGCTCCTACAGCTCCACTAGCTACAACACTACTAGCTACCACAACATCTATATCAGTAACAGGTTCAACAACAGCAGCAGCTCAGCTAGGTGATGAGGAAAATAAATTGGTCAAGGAAATGGAAGACATGTCCATTCAAACCACAGAAATAAACAAGCTTAAGGAAAAGATAACCAGTATGGAGAATGATAACAAGCTTGCACATATTATGCACAAGGAAGAAGTTCAGAAGTAAACTAGGTTGACTGAAAGGATGAAGAGCTTGGAGAAAGAATTAACGTTAAAGAAGCCACTTGGCCAAGCTAAGGAACAATTATGGGCCAATATCATTGACTATGTCAATGATATTTGGCCATCCATTCAAGTGATTTTTGAACAAAATGACTCAGTTAAAGAGGCTACAAAAGCCATTCAGAGAGTTAAGGCCGAACTGGGATACATGCCAGAAGAAGCCACTAGACTAATCCATTTCCTTAACTCTAAAAACAAATATGATTTGTAGGAGCTGGAGATACCTAATAGAACATGCACAATACTAGAAGTGAAAAAGGTCCTCACCAAGAGGAAATTGATGATGAAAATTGAAGATAAATTCCAAACGATGCAACTGGCTATAGACAGGTTCATGGTGAAGTTTGATGTTTTGAGGTAGAAAGGTCTGCCAAATCCCTTGGTGATAAATGATAAATTAATTCCACAAGAGGACTACAACGGAAGGATAAGAGAGGTGGCAAGGGATCAGGTAAATACTTCTTCCATGAAATGGATGCCTACTGGAAAGGTTCTATATCAAACATTTGAGAACATGTTTTACCTCCAGCATGAGGTAAAACACCCTTTTGTGAACAAACCCACTTTTGCCAAACATATAGAAGCAGATGAAATCTACAGGAAGATGGTAAATATTCAATTACCAAATGTAGGCACATGGGATAATTTGAATGAATTACTATAAAAATACACAGTCAAAATTTGAAAATTGACAGTCAAAGTGAAAAAGGCACAATAAAGAAAAAGTAACAGGCCAGCCAAATGAAAGAGTATCAAGTGAAAGTGTATCAATTGAAAGATCAAAGTAAAAATAACAGCCAACGTGAAGACCAACAAAAGTGCAGACAATAAATAACAAAATATCAGATCATAAAGACAACACAACCAAATAAATAGGGACAAAATGCAACTGTTGAACATCTGTCTCCATCTTCTTGCATGAAGATTGTTGAGATTACAACAAGATGATGGAGCTTAGTGAAAAGAGTCGCCTTCACTAAGTGGGCCTGCAGGCAAATTATGGCGCAAAGTCTATTTTTAGACTATGTCTATTTTTAGACATATGGATCATGTCTATGAGTTGTAGGATGTTGTTTATGGATGAT
>APFE030289230.1:0-18504 GCA_000404065.3 Pinus taeda | reverse complement strand
CCATAGCTTGATCTGTTTCTTCAACTTGTCCTGACGATGAACCACACTAGTTGGTTCGAAACGCGTCGGCAAAATTCTTTCATATGTGATTTACGCTGAAGCTCTCCATATAACAATGAATCATCACTTTCAGGGTAAGCAGGACTTCCCGAGATGGGTGATGTAATGCTCACAGGCATGAAGAAGTGGGACTGAAACTAGTGAAATGAATGACATAGTGTCAATCATCACTTTCGAGGTAAGCAGGACTTCTCGGGATGGGTGACGTAATGCTCATAGGCGTGAATAAATGGGATTGAAACTAGTGAAATGAATCATACAACGTCAATCATCACTTTTGGGGTAAGAGGACTTCTTGGGAGGTCACCCATCCCAGATTGCCTCTGGCTCAAGTGTGCTTAACTGTGGAGTTCTCCTCGCAATCAAGCCCACTTAGCTTGCTATCCCATTTGCAAAACCTTAGCAAGTATTGTGCCTCATGAACCATTCAAGTAGAGCTCCCTTCACTCTTTTGAATTAAGTATTGGGGTTTTCGCAGTGCATTATATCAGATATCGTTTTTGGGATTCAACTACATTAAGTAAGTCATTCACCTATGACCATTTCGATGAAAGGTAGTCATAACTGACTAATTTTTCATGATTTTTGAATCAATGAGAAATTAGTCAGTTACGACTCCTCTCATGGAATGGTCATAGGTGAATGACTTACTTAATGCAGTTGAATCCCAAAAATCAATATCTAATATACTGCACTGCGTAAACCCCAATACTTAATAAAAAACTATTATTTTGCCAAAAGTTTTATTGTTGGATTTCAAGAAAACCAAAACATAAAAAAGTTCTACCACAACAATATTATTTTCTATTTTCATCTAAATATATATACTTGACATATATGTCCACTTTTGACGAACATACTCATCAATATATACACATGTTTGATACATCATTGTTGATATATAAATTAGAAATTTAAAAACACATATTCATTAATCAAATAATGATATATATAAATACAAGGACGCTATCTCAAGATAGAAAAACTATCTTATCACACACTCAACTCAGCCACACATCAATCTAGGAACTATATTGTTGAAGAGAATCTTTCACATCCAACTAGTTTCAACAACTTGCTACAAACCAGCAACAAAGTCCTTCTTGAACTAAGGATCACACCTAAGACAAGTAGGAGTAATATACCTTAACACTCCCCATTAATGAGTATTGATAGCCAATTATACCCTCCAACAAAATAATGTGACCAAGAAAAAGAATAATATAATTGTTGAGATATCTAAAAGAATGTTGAAAGGTAAAACTATTCCAAATACATTTTGGGTAGCTATTGATACTCCCCATCAAAATGGTGTGGCTAAGTGAAAGAGTAAGAAAATTATTGAGATCTAAAAGCACATTGAAAGGTCAAAGTCTTCCAAAGACCTTTTGGGCTGAAGTTGTAAGTTCATCTATTTATTTTCTTAATATATGTAAGTGTGCAAAATTCCATATCATGCATGAAGTGGAAGAAATCTTGGTGTGGCTCAATTGAAAGTTGACAATTGTTTAGATCTAAAAGCACATTAAAAGCTAAAAGTCTTCCAAAGATCTTTCGGGCTGAAGTTGTAAGTTCATCTATTTATTTTCTTAATATATGTAAGTGTGCAAAATTCCATATCATGCATGAAGTGGAAGAAATATTGGTGTGGCTAAATTGAAAGCCTTTGGTTGTATTTCTTATGCTCACGTTCTTACTAAAAATGGAGAAAACTAGATGATAAAAATGTGAAATGCATTTTTATTGGCTATAGTGAAGAGACAATAGCTTATAAATTGTATAATGCACAAATTGAAAAACCATTGGTTAATCATTATGTTTTTTTAATGAATAATGTGAAATGAATTTTTATTGGATATTGTGAAAACTATTAGTTAATCATGATGTTTTTTCAATGAATAAGAATAATAGTAGTGGAATAAAGGTGTGCAACAAGAAAATCAAAGAATTATTATACACAATGATGAATCTTCCATTTCTACAAATCTAATTGGTACTCCAAATACTTTCCAAACTATATCCACTCTATCATATTCTTCAATTTCAAGTTTTTTTTCAAGTATTTAAGTCTTCACGCAAGAAAGGGAAAACCCATAAATGAAATTATGGATATACTAGCATTTCTTTAATGTCTCGTATTGATGTAGATCCAAGATATTTTGAAGGTGGAGTAAGAGATAAAGCATGGTGTAAGGTAATGGATAAAGTGATTGTAGAAATTGAGAAGAATGAAACATGAGATCTTGTCAATTCTCCTACCAAATAAGAATTCATTAAGGTCAAATGAGTGTACAAATCAAAGCATGCAACTGATGAACTTTTACAAAATCACAAAGCAAGGTTAGTTGCAATGGGGCATGTATCACAGCCATGACTACACTGAAACATATATTCATGTTGCAATATTGGATGAAATAAGAGATTTTCTAGCATTAGAAGCACAATATAATTGGTTGGATTATTTATTTGATCTGAAATTAACATTTTTAAATAATGTAATTATAGAAGGTGTTCATGTTGAACATCCCCAAAGATATGAAGCTGTAGAAAATGAACATGAAGTATATAGATTGAAAATGACTCTTTATCATGGATTAAAACAAGGTCCATGAGCATGGTATAACAAACTTGATCATTATTTTCCAAATTAGGGATTTAATAGAATTGAAAGTGAGCTCCCATTATATATTGAGTCAAATGATAATGTGATATTGGTTGTTTTCTTATATGTGGATAACTTGATATTTACTTATTTTCCAGATTAGTGATTTAATAGAATTGTAAGTGAGCTCCCATTATATATTGAGTCAAATGTTAACGTGATATTGGTTGTTTTCTTAGATGTAGATTACTATTTACATCTTGAATTAATCTGTTACTGGAAGAGTTCAAACATTTTATGATGACTGAATTTGAAATGATTGATTTAGTATTGATGCATTATTTTCTTGGCATAGAAGTGAGAAAATGATAATGATATATTTATTTCACAAGGAAAATATGCTACATTTTTTTTCACAAGTGGATAATGGAATATAGTAAATCCAAGAACATACAGACGTATACAAATGAAGAGTTTTTTTAGAAGATGGAGGCAAAATAGTAGATGTTAAATCCCACATGAGCTTGTTAGGAGGTATGATGTATCTTAGTCCCAGTAGACTTGATATTATGAAAGAAATAAGCTTGATTTCTAGATTCATGGAAAGTCCAATTAAGATTCATATTTCTAGATTCATGGAAAGTCCAATTAAGATTCATTTCGGAGCAGTAAAAGGAATTTTGACTTATCTCCATGGAATAAGAAACTATGTATTTGGTATACTTCAAAAAATAATTTTGGGTTGGCTGGTTATGCAAAGTCATTGGGTTGAATGCCTTGATGATAGAAAAAGTACTTTAGGTTATGTTTTCAACCTAAGATTAGATTCAATATTATGGTGTTCAAAAAAACAACCAACTATTTCATTATCTTCTATAAATGCATAGTACATTGCAACAACAACAATGTGTGAAACAATTTGGTTGAAGATAATTTTAACATATCTAAAGCAATAAGAACAAGATGCCAATGTTATTTATTGTGATAACATATTGACAATTGAGTGAAAAGAAATCCCAACTTTTCATGGGTGCACCAACCATATCTATATCAAATATCATTCGTGACGGATCATGTGGTAAAAGAAAATTTTAAAATAAATTTTTGAAAAACAAATAATCAATTGGCTAGTATATTCACTCAAGTAGTACCAAAAGAAAAATTTATTATATGAAAAAGATTCCTGGAATGAACTCATTAGAGAGTAAGAGGGAGTGTTAAACATAACGTTACAAATTGTTACAACATTCTTAACTAATTTTGAATTCAAGCACCAAAAAATAAGATTCAACAAATTAGTAAGAAGTCAGAATTAATATAGATTTAGATGATTAGTAGCCATTTCTATAATTGTAAAAATATGGAAATTTCCATAATTCTAAAAACCTATAGATGCATATAAATGAGAAAAACGAGCCAAATAAAAAATCTAAACATTAAGATCTTTGAGGTTTTTGGTTCAAGATTTCTCTTATAGGTTCTGTTTTTCTAACTGTATTTGTCTCATAATTTCTGCATCTTAATCTTGCTGTAAACGCGGAGAATTATTATTAATGTATTTTACATAAGATTAAAATTTTCGAATTTATAATTAGAAAGCTTTGATTCTACTTACAATTAATAAATTTAAGCTCCTTATGTGGCTCAACGAAATTAAAATATAAAATACCTGCATAGCTTGCCTGTAGTATGGAACAAACGAGACATCGTATAGTAAATTTCTGTATTGTTTATTATTTCTGCAAATATCGGAGTTTTCTGTTCTGAAATTTCTGCTGGCCTAATAACATCTGGCATATTCCAACTGCTTTAGCATCGGAACCTGCAAAACCCATCCAGTGGATATAACTATAGCCTCCATTACATAAGCTCCTTGACAGATAGCATCAAGTAGGAAGTGTCTCATTTCACCAAGAAATTAACTAGGGAAAACATTTTTCACCTTGGAGAATAACGTCTCTCCAATAGGTTCAAATTAAGAATAACCCATCGAGTGGAATAACTATAGCCTAAATTACAAATAGCATCAGGAAGGAAGTCTGTCATTTCACCAAAACTAACTGGGGAAAACATTGTTCACCTTGGAGAATAACGTCTTTCCACTAGGGTAATTTTAAGAATAGGTTATTGAGGGTCTCAGGACGTCTTAGTTTTAGTTTTAGCGTGAATTATGAGTGTCCGATATATATATATTTTATTATATATATATATATATATTAATTATATAATTTGAGGGTTCCTTATAAAAAAATTAGCTGTTTTAACCCATTCATTCATGATTCTGCTCAATTTTCCTACGGACCAAAAGCTTGCATGAAGTAGGGAAGGCATTTTAAGACATTTATATTGAAATTTACCTGGCTTTTTAGTTGATGAGCGTGCGGAAAACTACACCATCACCACCTACAGTCATGTTAAAAGCCAAGGTCACTTATAAATGTATGCGGCCCTTTAAAAAAAATTGGAACTTTTTGTGCAGAAACAAATTGCGGATGTTGGTACAAGATGTAAAAATTGCATACCGTGTACAAGGGTAATAGCACAATGCTACGTAGGACTCGAAGGCGATAAATCTTGTTGACAGATAAATGATGTTGAGTGGACAGAGTAGGACTGCCAATTTCCAGAGAGGTCTGTGAAGATATTTAGAAAAGGGAGTGCAGTTCTTTTCAAAATCAAACATTAATAGATAATGGTAGAGTCATTTAAACATTTCTAAGGAGAAACCTACTTACCAGTAACAAGTGCCCAGGAATAGTATGCACATAAAGATAAGAAAACCCTTTTTCTCTTAAAGGCCAGATAGGCAACCATACAACACACTACCACTGACATAAAAGTTGTGAAGATAAAGAATGCATCTTGGTATCTAACGTTTCTTTTTCGCGTAAATGGAAAGATAAATATATTAAGTCGATGCCGCCTCCACATGACAATATTACAGTCATACCAGAAATGTGCAAATTCAAGTCAAGAAGCTGTAAGCAAACCCAAAGCATTTATTCCCATTGAAATTATTAGAACGGGGCAGAGATACATAATATTCAATTATAGAAATTGAGTGATATACCAGTCATCTTTAGAAAAAGGAAAATCCGAATAATGCTTAAAAGAGCTGTCTTGTCACGTCAGCGTTAAGGTTAAAACTTGGCATGTTACCAAAATGTATGTCTTAACTAAATGGGCCATGATAACGTATCCTGCGAACTAAAATTTCCTGCTCGTGTTTTGTTTCGAATATAATAAATTATCTATCTATCTATCTATCTCGCAGAGTTGTTTTTAGTATATATTATTTTTTATAAATATAAAATTTAGTTTTTATTAGAATGATTTAGGGATGTTTATTAGGTTTTGGATAGGTGATTGGGTATTTTGTTGTAACATTTTTTGATGTGAAATCAGTATTTCAATTTCTCAACTAGAGGGGGTGTTATATTGGATATGATGTAGATGTAGTTGTGCCAAGGTTACAAAAAAAGGGTGATTTATGGACACTTAGTGGTGGCTACATTCATGGGATGGAGGTGATAAGTTGGACAAGATGTAGATGTAGTCCAACCAACTTTACCAAAAAAAGGGATGGGGGTGGTATATTGGACATGATGTAGATGTAGTCCTCCCAAGTTTATGAAAAAAAGGGTGGTTTATGGACACTAGTGACCGCTACATTCATGGGAAAAATACACGTAGAACAACCCTCACAAGGCCTAACCAACTGATCCAAGTAGATCTTGGATCAACACTGGCAGGGCATAATGAACTGAGCTATAAATTGGGGCAATTTAAAATTTAGCTATATAAATTAAACATTTTAAGGTCACAACCAAGCCACACACCAAATTGGTGTATGGGGCCCCCTTGTTTGATGGACAATTGCTATGTCTACGAAGGCATACATATTCTACCCCTCTAGTTTTAAACATGTGACCTTTTAGGAGGAAAAACATGCTCTTAACCAGTAAGGCCACTATACATTTTTAAAAATATGGCATATAACTTTTATATATGGAAATTTATGCTTACTTTACTATAGAGACTTTTTAATTAGACTTTGTTTCAAGATTACGATATTTCAATAAGACCAGAATATTAATTTACATATACGATTAAAAATATTATAAAATATTCAATAAAAATTAAATCTCTATTATCCATTTTATAATTATTGATAATTAAATTAAACTATTAAAAAACCTATTTCAAATTAAACATACCTAAATAACATAGCTAAATATTTTATAATTTAAAATGTTTTTAATATTTATTAAAAAATTATATTAAATTTAATAAAATAGATTGTTTTTAATATTTATAAAAAAAATATTATTAAATTAATAATATAATTGAATGTCTATTAATAAATTATAATAACTGAATAATATTAACTTACTTTTTAAGGTTATACTTCGTTAAAATGATATCAGAAGGACCATTTAGTTAATAGGTTGCAAGTAAACCGTAAATCCGGAGCAGTCTTCACTATATTAATTATAAAATACAACATAAAATTCTAAAAGAAAAAATATATTTAACAAATTTATTCACAGGATGAATAAAAACCTAAACCTACTTCATAAGTAAAAACGAAATTCCAAACCTGGTTGGAAACCAATTTTCTTTTGTCCTTAATAATCTGAAAAGTAGAGAAACTTTTCACGGTATCCCATTCCTATCGTGTATACAGAAGAGAGAGTGATAAACAAAGCCACTAGTATAGTTTATGCGTCATCTCCACTTATAAAAATAGTAAAAGGTGCAAAGAGATTCTCTGTTCTTCTTCCATTAAATTAGAAGTTCAAATCTAATTAAAATTAATTATATTTTAGGGTGTATTTATGGTTAAGAAATTTTGATTTTTAAATAAATGAATTAATAAGTTTGATTTTAATATATATTTTAGGGTGTATTTTGGAATTAGGTTTGAGAAATTTTGATTTTTTAATAAATGAATTAATAAAATTTGATTTTATGATATTTTGGTGTAATATATTATTTAAAGTAAAATTATAATATATATTAAAATTGAGTCCTAGAAATTTTTGGTTTTAAATGAATAAATTAGATTTAATTTTTGAAAATATTTTTGTACCATTCCATTTATAATATGAATAATATTTAAAAAATTCAGTTTCAAATAAAAAATAACAAATTTAATTTAAAAATCATTTATTTCGCTTACTGTTAAGTACATTGGTTATTAAAATAAAAAAATAACAGATTTGATTTAAAAATCATTTATTTGGCTGACTGCTAAGGGCTATTCTAATGTTTTGTTGGGTTGATTGTTGGATTTTGAATCGGGTAATTCCAGCGCAAATGGTAAATATTCTTAAGCTTGATTATTAATTCGTGCCAGGCAGCCGCGCGTGCCGAGGATGGATTTGAGGTCAATGTGCAGACGGTCTTGGATTCTTGAACAGATTGCATTTGCCTCTACTAAAATTATGGGGTAATTTCATTTTTGTTTATTTTGGCCAATATTGATCTTTGTTATTGGAAAGTTATTCATTCTCCTCATATACTTTAATGGCAGATAGATATAAAAGAATTAACTAAGATTGTTGGCCACTGGCAAAACTATCATGAACAAAAGATGGAATACTAAAAGAAAAGTTTAAATTATGAAATATAAATATTATTAAAAAAATTAATTTTCAATTAATTTTCATATTTATTTAAGAACTTGGAAATTTATAATTTATTATACAATTCTTTCTAAAATAACATTAGATTTAAACTCTATTGTTTTAATTTATTAATTACTATTAATATATATTTTATTTTTTCTTATCTCTATTATAATCCGATGTAATATATATAATATTGGTGAGGTTACATCAAGGACTAAGAATTGAACCAATGACTTAACATATAGTGTTGCAAAGTAATAACAACCTTTTTTTCCGGTTTGGGAGTTCTGTTTGTTTCTTTGCTCAGAAGAAATTTCATTTGAGAAATTGTTGACAGATTAATATTTTGTTTTTTTGGCAATGTTTCAAAGTTCAATCTATTACATGTTTCTTTGCAAGATAGAGTTTGATTGGCAAGTTTTGGATGGAAATAAATAAATTTTATTTTTAATATATATTAAATTTTAATATATTATATCATCGCTTCTCTCAACTTGACGTTTCCTATAAATTTGAGCAATACTTCTAGGCGTGCTGGATACTCGTTCCCATATCGAAAAGGCGTGCTGGATACTCGTTCCCATATCGAAAGTAGCAGCGTATTGGAAACTTCTGCAACATAGCTCTTTTGAGTTATATATCTTTAAGGAAAAGTTGTATGATTCTTTTGAGTTACATATTTTTAAAGAAAAATTGGATTTAAATTTACACTGTGTTATTATACATTTAGATAAGTTTACGAGTAAGTTTTATGGCCAATTTTAACAATTTTTTTTTAAGTTTGTTTTAAAAAATCACTTTTTATTTAGTTATTCTACATTAAAATTTAATATCAAATGAACTGTCTTAAATATAAAATTTAAGACAAAAGCAGTTTTAAACAAATATTTTAAGACACAATTTTACACAAAATTTTATATTTAAGAGAAAACCAATTTAAGACAAAACTTTAAATTTAAGAGAAAAAAAGACAAAAATATTTTAAGAGAAAACAATTTAAGGCAAAAATATTTTAAGACAAAACTTTATATTTAAGACAAAAATAGTTTGAGATAAAAATATTTTAAGACAAAACTTTATATTTAAGACAACCAATTTGAGACAAAGCTATTTTAACACAAAACTTTGTATTTAAGACAGTGACCACTTAAGACGATGAAACTCATTTAAGACAATTAACAATTAAAACAAAAACATATCAATTTAAGACAATATTATCTAACAACTGCAAAATTTTCTCACAGTGAACCCTAAGTCCACTAGCTTGCAAGCTACTAATGTCCCGTGCCTATATCGAGGTTGTTATTTCACTTACCATTCATGTTATATTATATAAAGGCAACGATTTGTTAGGCTCTTCGTTTTGTGGGAGGCCGACTCTCAAGAATGTGACAACTTTTCCTGACAAGATCTCCTCGACATTAATTCCACTTATGTCCGTTCGATCTTTACTAATATGATTAGAGACAACTTGTTTGTCATTGCATTTGGTTGGTGAGTCACTTTAGTTCTTACTATTGTAGAACAATTGATAAACTAACTAAATAGTGGACTGATTCTCTTGGTTATGTGATTAAGCCTTGAATTTGAATTTTCTTAATATGCATCCCCTCAGGCTTTGAATCTAGCTAGGGTTAATCAACTGCAAGAAATATTGCAATGTGGCTGGCTTACAATTGGGTGGAGAGTTGAAGTCCTTCCTTCATTTTTTTATCATCATTAAACACACAAATAACTATACCTTTCTTATGTATATTGCCTTATGGAGTTTGATGATTCTTGTTACATTGTGAATGTTGCAAGATTTTGTGTTTTTGTAAATGTAAATGAATGTCTGAGTTTTGACGCACACTATATCTTCATGATTAGAACGATGTCATTTATGCACATGAGTTTTAAAGTGTGCATAGAATATGTTATTCATTATTATGTGCGTGGTGAATGCACAATTATGTGTTCATATTCAGTCAATTGATTTCCAAATATATGGGTATACTTAGTTTAACTAGTGCCTATGCTAGTTATTTTGTTAGAACTAAGAATTTAAGTATCAGGAATTGGGCCACGGGTCTTCTTGAAACTACAAGAGGTTGGGTGCACAACAGTTGTAGTTTTGCTTTATGAATCTAAAATATGATTTAAGTTTCAATTTTTAAGACGTAAAAGTTAATGCAGAGTCATATATCTATATTTTTATTTTTATTTTTATTGGTATTATTTACACTACATACTAATTTATACTAACTACTAATCCATGGTAATATTAAACTCCTCATTAAGGCTACAGGGTCATGGTTCCTCAAGATCCAAAACTTACAACCATAAGTCTTAAAATCACATTTAAATGATAGAGTCTTTTATGGGATAAATAATATTAATCTTTACAAACCACAATTTCCAATAAACTAATTGTTTATTCTATTGCAATTAAAAGTGTTTAAGAGTGACTAGTTTGATTTTGTTCTAGATAATATGCCTACAAATTCTTTGGAAAAACAAAGGGAAGAAAAACAAGATAATTCAACTTCTAAAGGAGTGGTTTCCAATTATTATGAATTCATATGTGAGCTAACAATTACAACAATTCACCTACCCAATTTTCCTTTCTCGGATTTTTAATTCAATGGAATCATCATGCTTATTCTTTGAGATATTTCTAGAAACACCTTGGTTGAAAATCGTAAATTCACTTAGTCATATTTATATACAGTTCATAGGTGTAACTAGCTACAACCATTGAAGCATTATGCCAAACAATTTGCATGCATGAAACATACAACCATTGAAGCATTATGCCAAACAATTTGCATGCATGAAACATACAACCATTGAAGCATTTTTTCAAACACTTACAACCATAACCCTTAAGACGATTTCACCACAATTAACTAACATGAATCTAAGATTACATAACTTATTTTTCATTGTCAGTAATGCCAATAAGTGAACATAATACATAAGTAGAACTGTCATCCATCTTGATTGTTGCATTTACAAAAATTTAGGCACATAATGACTATAAATATTTAAGAATTTTTACAAATAGCTCGTAGCGATGTAGCTACAACCATTGGAGAATTTTGAACAACGGTTAGCAGACACGAAACAAGTTCCTAGCTATTAAACTATCAAACAAGCAGTCACAAGGTGTTTAAACTATCAATGTATTAACCATTGAGACTTCAAAATAAGAATGCCAAGTTTATATAACAGACAGGTTTCATAAAAAGAGATTACCAGGTAAATTACAGCTAAAAAAAATAGCAAGACAAACCACTAGGCAACCAAATCTGTAAAATATAGCATATTACAGAACGAGACTCGGAAACTCTGTTTTTGGAGATCAAAGTTGGGCTGAGATGGCCATATGGTACAGATACCCCCTGAAGTTAAAATGAATCAAAACAGAAACACCTAGAAACATGATTATTTAAAATCACAACCAAAAACAAATTCCTACTATCTCATTTATCCCTTTTGTCAAACATATACTGTGCAAACTTATCTACAGCTGTAAAAAGAGAAGGAAAAACCAAATTTATGCTATTAGCATGTTTTCCTAAAACTCATGGCAGTCTGAATGCTTGAGCCATTAATACATGATGTAAATCAACTTGCAATGAAATTGTACAAAAAAAAAACTTACATAAAATAAGCTACAGTTATTGAAAAATTCCTTCAACATTTAGTGTGCAGCATTTGATATACATCTAAGTTTCAGTCAACAACCAAATAAGCAAAAACCATGTGATGAACTACAAAAAGAAACACAATATAATGTTGTGAACATATGTGGCAGTGAATTTATGCAACTCAAAAAATGAGAGTATGCTCCAGCTTCAATATCCTTACCAACTCATTGTGAATGACTCGGTTGTCCTCCCAACCATATCCAGGAAGAACTTCTCCCCCTAGAACCCTCAAGCTGCAAAAGCTCACAAGTAGAACCAAAAGACAATAGTAGAGAGATTTGCAAGGCAAACTAAGGAAGCAAATATTCACTTCCTCTCAATACCACTCATGGCCAACCTCAATAATTAGAGATCTTAGGATTTTAATAAGAATTTCAGATTTATTATGGAAGCAATTGGCTACTCTCCATATCTCTCCATCTCACTATTTTCCTCAAGTCTCTTCCACTCTTGGCCTCATAATCCCCCCAAGTGAGAATACATGAGACTCATATATAGGAGGAGCAACCAATTCTTGTCATAAAGGAGGAGTAATGTTCATGCATTGGATTCCATTTATAGGAGTGTAACTTATGCCATTAATGAGAGGTATGCATTCCTTAGTTAAGGAGAGTGTAACATATGCATTAAAGAGAGTGTAAGAGGGATATTTTATGACATATTTTTAATTAGTGAAATTGAATATGCCATTCTTTGATGAGTGCATAAAATAAAGTATAATGAATTATTTATGAGAGAGAGAGAGAGAGAGAGAGAGAGAGAGAGAGAGAGCCATGAGAGTCGTGAAGGAGATGTGTGAATTGATTGAGAAGAAAAATTGACTTCTAATTCCTTTTTAATAATAATATCATAGTCTCATAAAATATAATAATAATATTAATAATATTGAAGATTCAATCAATATTGAACTATCAGGATTGACTAATGATAAGTTAAGTCATTTTTCTTCAATTCCACTTGCTTACCAATTTATGTAAGGTGATTTACTATTTTTGGAAAGTCATGCTTGAGACACTGGACATTGCTTTCTATTTTTAGATAGTCATTCTAGAATTGTGAGAATGAAATTTTATTTAAGGAAATTCTTCCATGAGTGGTATGTTTATTCTGGAGAATAGGGATTTCTCACCCCTATTTCATGGAGCTTCCTATCGTAGTATATTGAGGACTTCGTGCCCTAATCTACTCCAAAGATCCAAGATTCCACAACTTGATCTTTTTAAATATTCAGGACTCTGCACCTTAAATATACAAGACTCCACATCTTTATCTTTCTTGGATTTAGGACTCCACACCCTAATTTCCATCCCTTCTCATCTACTGTGCTTTGAAATATTGCATTTCTCCTTATGGTACTGATTGTGAGGTTTTACCCATCTGATGGTTCACTGGTAAGGCTTTGTTCAAAGACCTACACACATTACAATCTCATAGATCAAAGGAATCAAATGAATTTCATAATGAAATTAACTTAATCACATTCTACCCAAAATGGTGCATGGCTTCCACAGTCATTTTGGTTTTGAAGAAATGACTTCCACAATCATTCATAATTGAACATCCTTGTTGGAAAATGACCAGGTACCCTACCACATTGTACTTGGTAAAATATTAGACATATATAATCACGCAAATCATGTATCTTCCATAAACCATAATCAACCATATATTCCACATAACCATGAGCATCTATGGGTATATGTGTCTCAATCTTGGATCACCATCCATGTCATACACCTGCTTCATAAATCATATACAAACATAAAAAAATATGGATAACATTTACTTAACCAAAACCATCTAATACTGATAATGAATGATGCCACAAATAAGAGGAAATATAACTATGTGTATAAAAAATTATTCCTCAATCACGTGATCAACCTGTCATATATATAACTCATCAAACATAAACCCTTGATAGGAGTAACAAAACTATACTAGGAAAAAAATAGGACACTACATACTCTCCTTCTTGGAGTAAACTGGGGCTCAAGTTTAACTAAACAAAAAAGGAAACTCAAGATGCATAGAAGATACATCTTCCCAACTGGTGGAACTAGGACCGTACGGGTCCCATTGGACCTTTACTTGGTCCACCATGCGATGTCTATGTTGTTAAGTGCGATGGTCCAAAATGAAAATTGCCTTTTCCTTAAGAATCCCTTCGTCCATTACCTATAATTGATTCCAATCTAAAATGTGAGAAGGGTCATGAAAATACTTACGTAGTACCAAAATACGAAATACATCATGCATACGACGAAAAACTGGTGGTAACGCAAGATGATATGCCACAAGCCCAACCCTTTCGATGATCTCAATAGGCCCAACAAATCGAGGAGATAGCTTAGATCCTTTCCCAAAATTAATAGATATTTTCTGAGGTTTTACTCGAAGAAAAACAAATTCCCCTTCTTTAAAACTATGATCCACCCTATGCATATCAGCATAGCTCTTTTTTCTATCATGTTCCTGCTTTAATCTTTGCCTTATACGACACACTTCTTCAATTTCTTGAAGCATTTTATGAGGACCTACCAAGATTATGTCCTCTAATCTATCCCAACTTAAAGGGGTTCTGCGTGGTCTTCCATAAAATAACTCATAAGGTGCCATACCAAGGGAGTGGTGATAACTGTTATTGTAAGAAAACTCCACTAGAGGAAGATAATCTTCCCACTTATATTGTTGATCCATTATATACATTCTAATAATGTCCTCTAACACTTGATTTACTCTTTTAGTTTGGTCATCAGTCTTCGGATGATAAGATGTACTGAAATTTAATTGTGTTTGAAGGGCTCCTTGGAAACTAGTCCAAAATCTTCCTGTAAATATAGAGGCCCTATCTGATATGATTTTCTTAGGAAAACCATGAATTCTAACAATCTCCTCGATAAATACTTGTGCTATTTCATATGCTTTGTAAGTCTTTCTAATAGGTATAAAATGGGCACTCTTAGTAATTTTATCTACCACCACCAAATGGAGTTATTCCTTTTGGTTGTTTCAGGTAATTCAACACTAAATTCCATAGATATTTCTTCCCATTTGGACTCAAGAATGTTATGCGGCTACAACAATCCTGCTGGGTGACCATGTTCTACTTTAACTAGTTGACATTCCAAACATTTTGCCACAAAATTTGCTACATCCTTCTTCATGCCTACCCAAAATAATGTTTTCTTTAAATCGGCATACATCTTCTAGACTCCTAGGCGAGCCATATATGTTGCATGGTGAGCTTCTTTCAAAATGAACTCACAAACCCCATCTTGATCTGAAACTACAATATTTTGCATGAATCTCACTATATGGTTGTCATCACAAGAATACCCTTCTACCTTGTTTTTCTTAGCCCCCTCCCTAGAAAGAGAAACTTTAACTTCCTTGCACCATTCATCCACATCTTATGCCCTCAAGATGCGCTCCCGTAAATCAATCTTTAATGGAATTACTGAAAATATTCATGGTCTTTGACATAGTGAATCGACTACTTTGTTCAATGTATCCTTTATGTAAGTTATGTCAAAATCATATTCACTTAGGAGTTCTGACCACCTTCTTTGCCTAGAATTTAGATCACTTTGAGTAAACATATGTTGCAAAACTCTGTAATCTGTTTTCAATTCAAATTTCTTTGCCACCAGATAATGTCTCCAAAGTTGTAAGGCATGAACTATAGTTGCTAGTTCTATATCATGCCTTGTTAACTTCCTAGAGGCATATGCAATCACCCTACCATCTTGTGATAATACTGCACCCAATCCATCTTTTGACGCATCGGTACATACTATAAATGGTCTATCCATATCTGGAACCCTAAGTATCAGAATTGTAATCTAACATTGTTTGAGCTTGGAAAATGCTTGCTCACACTCAATTGTCCAATTAAATCATACTCCCTCCCTAAGAAATGAAGTGATAGGGCTAGATATTTTTGAAAACCCTCCAAAAATCTCTGATAGTATCTTGCCATACCCATGAAGCTACACACTTTATGCACATTAGAGGGCGTTGGCCATTCTGAAATTGCATCAATCTTTGTTGAGTCAGTGAAAATGCCTTCACTGTGGATAATGTGTACAAGATAATGGATTTTTTATTGGAAAAAAGAACATTTGGAAATTTTTTGCATAAAGTTTATTTTCTCTTAAGCATTGTAACACCAATCTCAGGTGTTGCTCATGATCTTCTGGGGACTTTTAATAGATTAGGATTTCATCGAGGAAGACTTGTACAAATGTTTCCAAGTAATTCCGAAATACACCATTCATTAAACTCATAAACAGTCTTGGGGCATTAGATAACCCAAAAGGAACAACCACAAACTCATAAAGACCAAAACGAGTTTGAAAAGTAGTTTTGGAAATATCCTCTTCTTTAACTTTGAGTTGATGATATCCAGATCGAAGATCGATCTTGGATAATATGGTGTCTCCCTTAATTTGATCAAATAGATCATCAATGCAAGGCAAAGGATATTGATTTTGAATAGTTAGTCGACTCAATTTCCTGTACTCAACACAAAGCCGAAGGGATCCATCCTTCTTATTTAAAATATCACTAGAGCTCCCCAAGGTGAAACACTAGGTCTAATCATACCCTTGTCCAATAACTCTTGAAGTTTCACTTGTAAATCATGAAGTTCAACAATAGACATTCGGTAGGGAGCTTTGGATATAGGTTTGGTACCAAGATTTAGCTCTATGGAGAATTCAATCTCTTGCTTTGGAGGTAAACTAGGAAACTCCTCTGGAAAGACATCGAAGAATTATGAAAGGAAACGATATTGTTCAAAGGATGAAATCTCTCCCTCATTTAAAGTCATTACAACATAAATTTGACATCTTCTCATAAGACTTCTCTTCGTCTGCAAGAATGAGATAAGTATTAAAGAAATAGGTCTCCTTTCCCCACAGATAACCATGGATTAACCCTCATCACTAAAAAAATGAAGGGTTTTGCTTCAACAACTAAGCACAACCCAATGGGCTTCAAGCCAGTCCATCCCAATTATTACATCATAGTGACCAAGTGTCGTCACATAAAGATTCACATTTGTGACACACACTCCCAAGTCTAAAGGTCACTCTTACACTAAGCATTCAATCCTTTGAGATTGCCCTGAGGCCATCTCAGCCTGATCAAAATCATTTTGTTCTATTGCCACCAATTTACATTTCAATAAAGAATTAGGAGAGATAAAACTTTCAGTTGTGCCAAGATCAATCAAAATAGTAACAACCATACCATTTAGCTTACCTAATGCTTCAAGCACTATAGATTGATGCTCTACTTGGTAATTTTGCACAACTACATGAATCCTATGGGCTCTACCCATATCTCTAATAGTGGCTTTGTTCCTACTCTAATTGTGCTTCAGTCTTCTTTTCAGAGCAATCTCACTCATAATGAGGTCCTCCACAAGTCCAACATCCATTAGTGGGATCAATTTTCATAAATTTGACTATTTTATTAGGTGATTCTTGAGTGTGAGCATTACTTTGTTGAAGATGTTTCCTTGGGTTATTTCTTTGGTTCTTAAAAGTATGATTCTTTTGAAATCCCTGATGATGTGAACCACCTAAATTATGTCCTACATATTGGCCTCCCCTTCGAGGAGGCTCCCCATGGAATGATAGATTTGGGGTTTTATCTCCCCCTTTGTTCCCCAATAATTATTCCTCGGCTATAATTGCTTGTTGTACTACCTCATGCAGCATAGTAGGCCTCAAAATGTGCACCTTTTCCTTTATAATAGGATTCAATCCATACAAAAACTTGTTTACCTTGAGGGCCTTAGTATTTAGATGGGTATCATATCGAAGCAAATCCATGAATCGTGCTTCATATTCAAGGATTGCCTTAGTTCCTTCCTTAAGATCATGGAAGTCATTCAATTTTATCTCTAAGTATTCAATAGAAAGGTAAGCTACGCTAAATTCCTCTTCAAATCATTCCCATGTCAAGGTAGACATGGAGTATCCCAATTGGGATTCTAAGTTCCTCCACCATAATAATGCACTCTCCTTAAGTTGTTATATAGCCAACTTTGCCTTTTGGTTGCTAGAATAGTTCTGCAACTCAAAACATAGGCGCATGTTTTCCAACCAAGCTTCTGCTACCTCCCCTTTTGTGGTGCCCTTAAATATAGGAAGCTTAACTTTTTCCTACTCTTTATGTACATCTGCATCAGATGGTATTTATTCCCTCTCTGCTTGAGATGAAGAACCAGGCACTAAAGGATTTCCCCCAACCCTACTAATCAAGACTTCAATAATATTTTGGAAAGATAACATCATATCCCTTACTTCCTTGATGGATATTTTCTCATATTCTTTATCTTGGGGAGGTGGAGATGAGACTTCCTTCCTCTTCCTTGACGTTCTCTCCATGATTACTTAACCTGACCAAGGAAAAAATTAGGTAAGTAAATAAATATTAGTAGGAAAGCCCTAGGTCCTAGAGTTTTAATTTGGCTCTAATACCATATGTAAGGTCCCACCTTACC